>JAQZBX010056195.1:0-12555 GCA_029593785.1 Cabassous unicinctus
CTGAACCATATCGGTTCCCCTGAGTTGCTTTTTTTCATTTGTTTACTTGTTTTTTGTTTTTTTTTAAATTGTTGTTTTTAGGAGGCACTGGGGACCGAACCAAGGTGGGAAGAACTCCCATGTGGGAAGAAGGTGCTCAACCACTTGAGCTATACCTGTTCCCCAATTCATTTATTCTTAAAGCTGAATAGTATTACAATGTATGTATATACCACATTTTTAAAAATCCATTCATCATTTAATGGGCACTTGCGATTTTTCTCCATCTTTTACCACCTGTTAATAATTCTTCTATGAAAATTGGTGCACCAATATGAGTTTGCATCCTTGCTTTAGGTCATCTGAGTAAATTTCTAGTAGCAGGATTGCTGGATCATATACCACGTCTCTATTTAATTTCCTGAGGAACCGACAGACTATCTTCCACAAAGGCTACACCATTCTACATTCCCACCAACAGTGAAGGAGTGTTCCTCTTTCTCCAAATCTTCTCTAGCACTTGTACTTTTCTGATTTTTAAAATACTGTCCATTCAACAAGGAGTGAAATATCTTGTTGTAATTTTTAACAAATCAATTTATTAATACATATTAATAAAACATGAATCCATCCAAAGTGTACAATAATGGTATTCTGTGTAATCACATATTTGTGCATTCAAAGCTTCAATTATTTTTAGAGCACTTTCCTTATTCCAATGATAATAAACAAAAAAACAAAACTCACCTCTCAATCCCTCTATGCTTCTCCTGCACTGAATAGTTGCTATTCTTTTTCCTTCTCTCTAATATATTTGCATTTATGTTTCACAGAAACATACTTATATATGCAGTATGACCCATATTCATGTTTTACATGAACTTTTACTATCTTATTCAGTTCCAGGTTACAGTTTTTAGCTTTCCTTCTAGTGATATACATGACCTTAGACTTTCTCTTTCAACCACTGTTGTATAATAGCTCTGCTAGTTACAGACACCATGTTATGCTTTCACCATTTGTATTCATTTCCAAAAATCTACAAACAATCTTTTTACCAATTCTGCACAGATTAGGGCCCAGATTACCATTTTCTACACTAATTCTATTTTTTGGTGACCTATATTCTAATTATTAACTCCATTAGTTTACACAATATATTTAGTTCATGATACAGCAATCATACAACATTTGTCCTTTTGTGTCTACCTTGCTTCACTCAACATAACGTCCTCCAGATTCATCCATGTTGTCATATGCTTTACAACTTCATTTCTTCTTACAGCTGCATAATATTCCATCATGTATATATACCACAATTAGTTTATCCATTTATCAGTTGATGAGCACCCGAGTTGTTTCCAACTTTTGACAACTGTGAATAATGCCCCTATGAACAATGGTGTGCAGATGTCTGTTGATGTCTCTGCTCTCAGTTCTGTGTATATACCTAGTCATGACTTTGCCAGGTCCCATGACAACTCTACATTCAACTTCCTTAGGAACTGCCAAACAGTCCGCCTCAGTGGCTGTATCATTTTGCATTCCTACCAACAATGAATAAGCATTCCTCTCTCTCCCCATCTCCCCCAACATTTACAGTTTTCCAACATTTTATCAGCAGCCATTCTAGTAGGTGTGAAATGATATCTCATTGTAGTTTTCATTTGCATATCCCTAAATCACTAGTGATTTTGGAACATTTTTTTTTCATGTGTTTCTTCATCATTTGCATTTCTTTTTTGGCAATTGTCTTTTCAAGCCTTTTGCCCATTTTTCAATCAGGTAGTTTGTCATTTTATTGTTCAGTTGTATAATCTCTTTGTATATCATTGATATTAAACCCTTCTCGGATATGGGATTGCCAAATATTTTCTCCCATTGAATCAGCTGCTTTTTCACCCTTTTGACAAAGTCCTTTATGGTGCAAAAGTGTTTAATTTTGAGGAGGTACCATTTATCTATTTTTCCTTTTGTTGATCATGCTTTGAGTGTAAGGTTTAAGAAACTACCACTTACCACAAGATCTTGAAGATGTTTTCCTACATTTTCTTCTAAGAATTTTGGGTTTTTCACTTTTATATTTAGGTCCTTGATCCATTTTGAGTTAATTTTTGTTTAAGATGTGAGATAGGGGTCTTCTTTCTTTCTTTTGGATATGGATATCCAGTTCTACAGGCACCATTTGTTGAGCAGACTCTCCTGGTCCAGCTAGAAGGGTTCGATCACCTTGTCAAAAATCACTTGGCTGTAGATGTGAAGGTATGTTTCTGAGTACTCAATTTGGTTGAATTGGTCAGTGTTTCTGCCTTTATGCCAGTACCATGTTATTTTTACCACTGTAACTAAGTAATATACTTTAAATTCCAGAATTGAGAGCTCTCCAACCTCCTTCTTTTTAAAGATCTTTTTGGTTATTCAGGGCTTCTTAATTTTCCAAATAAATTTTATCCACATTTCCCTAATAGTTAATTATGTTAAACATTTTTTTCACGTACTTTTTGTTTATTTATATTTCCTTTCTGGAAAAAATTCTATTCATGTCTTTTGACTTTTTTTTTTATTTGATTGCTTGTCTTTTTATTGCTGACTTGCATGATCTCTTTATATAACATGGATATCAAATCCTTGTCAGATATGTGGTTTCCAAACATTTTTTCCCATTGAGTAGCTTGCCTACTTACCTTCTTGAGAAAGTGTTTTGAAGTGCAAAAGTGTTTAATTTTAAAGAGGTCCCATTTATTGATTTCCTTCTTTCAGTGATCATGCTATGTGTGTATGATTTACACTGATGCTAGAAGAAATAAACAACCACAGCAATTCTATCTCAAGTAAAGAGATTGAAATAGTCATGCAAAACCTCCTTAAAATGAAAAGCCCAGAATGGCTTCATAGTTGAATTCTACCAATCATTCAAAGAAGATCTAATATTAATACCAGTCTTGTTCAAAATCTTCCAAAAAAATAGAACAGGCAGAAACACTACCACACTCATTTCAATGTCCTTATACCAAAGCCTGATAAAGATGACATGAAAAAGGAAAATTATAGACCAATTTCTCTAATGAATTAGATATCAAAAATCCTCAACAAAATACTTGTTAATTTTTTTTTTTTTTTTTGGCTTTTACAATGTGGATTTATTAGCCGACAAGCTTACAGTTCGGAGTCTGAGAAAAAGGTCCAAGTCAAGGCATCATCAGGTGATGCTTTCTCCCCAAAGACAAGCTGCTGGGATCTGGGACTCCTTTGTCACATGGCAGGGCATATGGTGGTGCCTGCTGGGGTCTCCCTTCTCTTCTGGGTTTCCTTGCTTAGCTTCTTACTTCTATGGATTTTCTGTCTCTCCTGCTGTGCTCCCACCCCAATAGTTATCCCGATTATAAAGGACTCGAGTAAGAGGATTAAGACCCAACCTGGGTCATGCCTTACTGAAGTAACCTAATTAAAAGACCCTTAACTTAAGTAAAATAATCAAAAGATACCATCTACAACAGATTCACACCCACAGGAATGGATTAACTTTAAGAACATAACCTTGTGTGGTTCATCCAGCTTTAAAGCGTCACAAAAGTATATTTCTAAAAGTTTACAAAGATCCTGGAAATGTCTTTTTACAGTAAAGCCAGATGTCCTTTAGTACACATCGCAAACGGGTGCGGGCATCCACTTTTTTTTTGAATGGCTACGTGACAAAAAAAGTGCTATTAAAGTGACAATAAAGCACACCTAACTTGAAACGTATGCTGCAGTATACCAAAAACCTGGGCTCCAGGTCGGCACCTACATAACACAACCTAAGAGGAAGCTACGAGAACAATCATGACACCCAACCAGGTATTACTTTACAGCTGCTCTTGACAGACTTGCGAGAGTGCAGGGATTACCGGTTCCCTTTGACAGAAAAGAAAACAAGCGCTCAGAAAAAAGCCTGACCGGTAACCGAGGCTTTCAGAGCACAAAGGGTCTTGGTCCTCTACCTAGTCTCCGTCCTTCCCGCCACCGGACCCATTGACGGGGGCCGGGGTCGCGGAAGCGACTGTGGCAGTAGGGTTGCTTGTATCTGGTGTGGGCTGCTGAGGAAAGCGTGATACCCTCGCCTCCCTCGCAGGCACGACACGCGCGTTGTTTCCCTACAGTGCAGCTCGGGTATCGGTGATACGGTGCCTTTCCTCACCTCTCCGCAGTGCGGAGGAGAAACTCCCAAGACAGGGAGAAACTCGACGGCCCCCATTGCCTTCAAAGCGCAGGAGCCACCAAGCCCAGCGACTCCTCATATCGTGATTTCCGGTTGAAGGCTGCAAAATACTTGTTAATCTAATTCAACAGCACATTAAAAGAATTATGCATCATGATCAAATGGCTTTTATCTGAGGTATGTGTGAGTGGTTCAACACAAGAAAATTGAACATTGTAGTACATCACATTACTAAATTGAGGAAGAAAAAATCACATGATTATCTTGATTGCTGTGGAAAAGGCATTTGACAAAATCCAACATTCTTTCTCAATGAAAACTTCCCAAAAGATAGGAATAGATGGAAATTTTCTCAAAATGATAAAGTCTATCTATGAAAAATCTACAGCCAACATTGTACTCAATGGAGAAAGACAGAAAGTTTTCCTGCTGATTGGGAACAAAACAAGGATGCCCACTGTCATTCAGTATGGTCCTAGAAGTTCAAGCCAGAGCAATTAGGCAAGAAAGAGAAATAAAAGGCATCCAATTAGGAACGGAAGAAATAAAATTTCACTATTTACTGATGACATGATCCTGTATCTAGAAAATACCAAAAAATCCACAACAATGCCATGAGAACTAATAGATGAGTTCAGCAAATTCTCAAGATACATGATTATTATGCAAAAATCAGTTTCATTTCTATACACTACTAATGAGAAATCTGATGAGGAAGTCAGGAAAAAATCCCATTTAAATAGAGATTAAAATAATCAAGCATCTAGGAATAAACTTAATGAAGGACATAAAAGACTTGCATTCAGAAAACTACTGAACTTTGCTTAAAGAAACCAAAGAAGACCAAAATAAATGGAAGGATATTCCATATTCATGTACTGGCAGACTGAATATCATAAAAATGTCAATTCTACCCAAATTCATCTTACAGATGCAACACAATACATTAAAACTTCCAATAGCCTTTTTTTTTAAAAAAACAGAATTAGAAAAGCCAAGAATTGAATTTATTTGGAAGGGTAATAGGTCTCAAACACCAAAAATATCTATAAAAAGAACAAAGTTGGAGAGCTCTCATTTCCTGAATTTAAAGCATATTATTTAGCTACAGTGATTAAAACCAACATGGTGCTGGCATAAAGATAGATATATGGACCAATGGAATAGAATTGAGTGTTCAGAAATAGATCCTCAAATTTACTGTGAAGTGATTTTTGACAAGGCTGTCAAGCCCATGCAGGTGCACCAGAACAGTCTATTCAACAAATGGTGCTGGAGAACAGGATATTCACATACAAAAGAAAGAAGGAAGAACTTTATCTCACACCTTATACAAAAATTAACTCAAAGTGGATCAAAGACTTTAATATAAAGCCTGCAACCATAAAACTCTTAAAAGAAACTGGAGGGAAACATCTTCAGGATCTTGTGTTAGCTGGTGGTTTCTTAAAACTTACATTCAAAGCAGGAGCAAAGTAAGAAAAAAGAGATAATTGGGACCTTCTCATTTTTAAACTTCAAAGGAATTTGTCAAGAAAGTGAAAAAGTAACCTACTCAATGCGAGAAAATATTTGTTAGCTACATATCTGATAAGGGTTTGATATCCATGGTATATAAAGTGATCATACAACCCAATGATAGAAAAAGACAAACAATGCAATTTAAAAATGGCAGAAACTTCAATAGACAGTTCTCCAAAGAGAAAACACAAATGGCCAAAAAGCACATAAAAAAGGTAAAACATTATTAGCTGTTAGGGAAATGCAGATCAAAACTGCACTGAAATATAATTTCACACCTATATAATTGCCATTGTTTAAAAAACAGAAAAGTACAAGTGCTGAAGAGTATTACAGAAAGAGGAACACTCCTTCCCTATTGGTGGTAATGTAGAATGGTGCAGCATTTGTGGAAGACATTTGGCAGTTCCTCAAGAAACTAAAAATAGAACCGCCTTATCATCTAGTAATCCTGTTAATAGGAATATATTCAGAAGAACTGAAAACAAGGATGTAAACTGACATTTGCACACAAATATTCATATCAGTGTTATTCAAAATTGCTAAAAGATGGAAACAACCCAAGTGCTGATCAAATGATGAATGGGTAAACAAAATGTGGTATATACATACAATGAAATACTTTTCAGCTGTAAGAAAAATGAAATCAGGATGCATATGACAAAATGGATGAACCTTGAGAACATTATGTTGAGCAAAATAATTCAAACACCAAAAGACAAATATTATATGGTCTCTCTAATTAGAAGTAAATTGATGAATAAACTCACAGAAGTAAACTCTAGACTATAGATTACTAGGATATTGAATGAAGGTTGAAAATGAGAGCTGATGCTTAATGTATGTAGAATTTTTAATATTTTATTCTAAATATGTTGAAATGAATAGAGTTGATGGTAATACACTACAGTGAGTACAGATAACTGCTGATTTACAAATATGATTTTGGTTAAAAGAGGTAGTCAGTGGATGTAATATTTCAATACAAAGTAAGCAGAATAATGTAGGGACTGTACAACATAGTGATTTTGGTGGTGGATAAAGAATGTGGTTAATATTAATAGTATAAGAATGTTCTTCTTTTACAAAGTGCTATGAATATGGTGATACACAGAAAATTACAACTACTGTAACTTTTTAATGATAACTGAGTAATATTTCTGCAGCAAATGCAAAGAAAATATAATATCAATTCTAAGGAACAAAAATATGAAGGTATTACTTTTTGAGTAATGAAAGCATTCTAAAATTTACTGAGGTGATGACAGCACAACTCTTTGATAAATATGAGAACCACTGAGTGTACACTTTGAATGCATTGTATAAAGCCTGGGACTGTATAAAACAATTAATCCTCTGGTGGAATATGGACTGTGGTTATCTGAACAAATATGAGAATATTCTCTCATGAACTATAACAAGTATGTAATACTAATACAGGGTTTCAATAACTGGATGGGTTAATTGGTTATAGTTAGTAGTAATGTTTTGACAATGCCCTTTCATGGTTGTAACAATTTTCTTTTCATGACAATGCAAGGTGTTGGTGGTGGGGTAATGTATGGAAGATCTGTATAATAACATGCATGTTTGTTTTGTAAGTTCAAAAATTTTACTATACACTTATTGTTTATAGGTCTTCATGTATGAATGGCAAACTTCAATTTAGAAAGTTAAAACATGTAACTTTTAAGGACTAAAAGGCATTCTGAAGAAGAGGAAGTACAAAGCCATGTTTTACACATGGCAGTGTATTCTGCACCCTTAGTTTTTAAGGAAAATAAAAAGTATATCCCCATGGTAGTGCCACATATTCAATAGGTGGTAAAAAATATATATCTGGATTCACCAATTGTTGGTGACTATATGAAGAAAAGTATTTAAGGAAATATTGCTTGTGTATGTTCATAAGTAGGCAAAATTGCTTTGGAAAACCATTTGTTTTAATATTAGCAAGCTAAGACTATTTTAATTTTCAGTAATCAAAAACTCTTGTAGTCAGTGCTGAAAGTAACAAAGCAACACAAGTCACATGTCAATTTTGTGTTGGCTGTGACTTTGATGTCCATTTCATGCACAAATTCTCTGCCCACATATAATCCACATTCTATGTCTAGACTATTGGATCAGACTGCATAAGGGATGTTACTTGTTCTTAGGGAAGAATGAAAAGATGTTACCAAGAAGTTCTCATATGTCCTCATATGTAAACCCACACTCATTAGCTCATTTATTTGATCATATTCTATTGGTCACCTGACCCTGTCTACTATTAATGAACTAGGACTCTATTCTCCTCACTTAAAAAATACACCAGATAGGGCCATGACAGAAGGGACAGGAATATTTTGGATAATAATGCAAAAAAGGCTTTATTTAAACTGCATATATATCTTCTATGATCCTGCATTACCTGCCAGGATAGTGATTGACTGTAAGATGGAAGAAAGGTGAGAGAAACTTTAAACCTCTTATATGGTGGGGTATATACATTGAAGTTATTTTAATAAAACTCATTGAAATCTAAAGTGTGATTTTGAATATAATAGATTTTCTTTATCCAATTAACAATATATAATGAGGGGATTATGAAGAGTATTGATTAAATTTAGCATGTTGAAGTTTTGTTGAACAAAGTGATCAAATACTCATTGATATTTATTCATTTCCTTATGGTTACTGTAAAAAACTTGAATTGTGTTTGGATCTGATTTCTGAAATATATTGATTCTAATTTTATCATTATTGTTTCCTCAAATTGTGCAAAGTTCCCTCCATTTATAAAAACAATCATACAAAAATCCTCTCATTTACCTTCAACTCTTCAGTGGATAACTAGATTGTAAGGCAAAGATTTCATTGGGTATTTATTGCTCCTAAAATTATAATTCTATCCATTAAATTAATGGTATTCAATATTTAATTAATATATGGCATCCTGCAAAGAATTGTTTCCATTCAGCATTATCTATTCTTTTGTTTTAAAAAATCTAATTTAAAAAAACCATATCAACTATTTCCATGTGCTTTCCTAGAAGCATATGAAGCAAAAAATACATACTTTTCAATTTAAATTATTTCTCCAATACTTAATTTTTATTATATTCTTTTGAATATATGTGATGTGAATAAAGAGAGAAAGAAAGAAAACTATGCAACAGAATAAAGGGCATGGCTACAGATTCACTCACTTAGTAAAACAATATAAGACAGAGGCAATATGTGGTAGTATAGTTTCAATAATATGTACTTGGACAGTTGGAAATTCATAAGGGATAAAATTAAATTTCACTCTTACCTCTCACCATGAACAAATGATATAGCATAATAACTAAATATAAAAATAAAACTATAAAACTTTTGACTAAAATTATGGCATTGAAGAAATTTTTATGTGGATTGAAATCAACTGAAAAATTAAAAAACAATAATTGATGAGCAGCTGCTAAACTAAAAATAAATGAACAAGTGCAGTCAACATCCAAGAATTGATTTTAAAAGGTAAAGAAATTATTTTTTTAAAAAAAGAGGTTTGGCACAGAGTGATACTTATTCACCAAAAATGGTTTCAATAGACTCTCCAACATGGAATATAACCAATAAAGTTAGTTTGCATTCAAAATATCAATTTTCATGCTTCAAAAGACATTCTTAGAAAAGAAGACAATTTGTAGTTATTCTGAAATGTTTCATTAATGACTGACATTCCGGAAAGAAAGATAATTTGGGAGAGGGAAGATAAGATGCTCCAAGTAAATCTTGGAAATGAAGGTTCAAAAATAGAAGTCTACTTACTCCAACAGGATATCAACATAATTTTAAAATCTAGCCAGGAAGTTTGGAAAGTGGAGATAAGGAGTCAAATATTTTGAAACAGAAATCCTGTGTTTAACATTTTGAAAAAAAGGAACATTTACAAAAATATGGATACAAAAGGAAAGGAGTATTTTAATAGCACTTTCAGATAACCATCATTATGGTTTTGTGATTCTACAACAAAATTCAACAAGTGGTAGTTTCTTAAAGCCTTGCAATTTGTAATGTGCAACCAAATTAATGAACTTTTCATACTCTGTTACATTTAAATTCATGGATAATTTAGGCATTTGAGTAGGTCCTTTATACATGCCTGATTTCATACATGAAATTTCTCCTGAAAAATATTGGTTCACAGAGCATTGAACATCATCCAAATATGATACAATTCATTATATCATACCAAAATAGTTCAAATTTATTTATATCACCAACAATTCAGAAAAGTATTTAAGTTTGTGGGAGATTTTATGCTCAAGTGGAGGTAAAAATTTCTCTAAAATCCTAACTCATGTGAATCTTAATTTCTTAGATTGGTAAATAATTTGGTTAGGATTTTTATTTTTTTTATTAGAGAAGTTGTGTATTTACAGAACAATAATGCATAAAATACGGGATTCCCATGTACCACCCTAGTATTAATGCCTTGCATTAATGTAGAACATTTGTTGCAATTGAAGATAGCACGTTTTTATAATTGCACTTTTAACTACAGTCTGTGGTATAATGTAGGGATCACTGTGCAATGTAGTTCCTTGGATATATATTTTGAATTTTTATTCTGATACCATATATAAAATAAAACATTGCCTCTTTTAATCAAAATCATATATATATTTCAGTGCTGATAATTACTTTCACAAATTTGTGATACTGTCACCACCATCAATTACCAAGACATTTTCTTCATTCCAAATAAGAACCTTGTGCATTTTAAGCCTTAACGTCACATTCCATATCCCTACCTCATCACCTAATAACCTGTATTCTAGAATCTGTCTCTATGAGTTTGTTTATTCTATGTATGAGATCATACATTATTTGTCTTTTCATGTCTGGCTTATTTCATTCAACATGTATTCCAGGTTCATCCCTGTTGTCATGTGTATCAGGACTTCATTCCTTCTTACAGCTGAATAATATTCCATTGTGTGTGTGTGTATGTATGTATGTGTAAATATATATACATAGTACATTTTGTTTAAGCATTCATCAGTTGATAGATAGATACTTGGGTTGCTCAGTCTTTTTGAAATTGTGAATAATGCTATGTACATCGGTGAGCAAATATCCAAATATTTTCTCCTATTGTGTAGGTTGTCATTTAATTTTCATGATTAAGTCCTTTAAGGCACAAAAGATTTAATTTTGATGAGGTCCCATTTATCCATTTTTCTTTTCTTGTTTTTACTTTAGTTATAAAGTCCAATAAACCATTACCTTACACAGTGTGCTGAAGATTCTTCCCTACATTTTCTTTTCAGAGTATATTGATAGTTCTGGCTCTTATATTTAGGTCTTTTATCCATTTTGAGTTCTTATTTTTATAAAGTCTGAGATAGGGCTCCTTCTTTTTTCTGTAAATGAATATGCAGTTTTCCCAGCACCATTTGTTGAAAATGCATTTCTATACCAATTAGGCAGTCTTTGCCCCATTGTCAAAAATCAGTTGGCCATAAGTGAGGTTGGATTTCTAAGATCTCAATTCAATTCCATTGGTCTATATGTCTGTCCTGGTGCCAGCATCATACTGGTTTGCTTACTGGGCTTTATAATAAATTCAAAATTAATATATTTTTAATTAGAAAATCAGTATTACAAAACAATCATGTATAATATACAGGACTCCAATATATCACCACATGACCAGTACCATGCTTGTTGTGGAACATTTGTTACAAATGATGAAAACATCATCCAAATGATGGATAAATAGCAAATATTACTGTTACCTATAATCTGTAGCTTACATTTGGTGTCTTTTTTCCATAAGTCACCCTACTATTAACGTCATGTATTGGAAATTTGTTATAATTCATAAGGGAACATTCTCATATTTGTGCTGTAAACCACAGTCCATCAACCCTTGCAGGTTTCTCTGTGTTATGCAGTCCCAAACTATGAATAATCCATTGAAAGTGCTCAGTCAGTGGCCCTAAGTTTCATGATAGAGTTGTGCTGTAATTTTTAGAATGCTTTCACCACTCCAAAAGGTAAAATGTCATACACCCATTTACTCCCCTATTCTTAACCCTTAATATTGATACAGTAACTTCTTTGCCCTTGATGTAGGAATATTAAAATATTACTATAACCTATAGTCCATAAGTTACATTAGTTGTATTTCCTATGTATCATCATATTTTAACACCTTGTAAGTATGACATGCATTAGTTCTAGTTCTTAAAAGAATATTCTTGTATTTGTGCTGTTAACCACAGTCATTATCCACCACTGAGTTCACTGTGTTATAAGGCCCTGGTGCTACTATAACTTTCTTTCAATTAGTATTTATGTCCCTAGCCTACCCTTTCACCCACAATTATATTTATAAATCAGCAATATTAGTTATTTTCACTATAATGTGTTACCATATACTCTCTCCATTTGCACACCTTTAAAATAGCCTTATTAAATATTCTACATATAGTAAACATCAGTTTCTCTTCTCAGTCCTCATTCTATCTCTCAGCAATCTATATTCCAAATTTTAACTCCATGAGTTTACTCATTGTAATTACTTAATACTTCTGATAGTATACAATATTTGTCCTTTTGTTTCTGACTTATTTTACTCATCTTAGAGTCCTCAAGGTTCACCCATGTTGTCATTTGCATCATGACTTCGTGGCATCTTACAGCTGAATAATTTTCTATGTTATGGATATACCACATTTTGTTTATCCATTCATCAGTTGATAGACAGTTGGGTTTTTTACATCTTTCAGCGATTGTGAATAATGCTACTATGATCATTGGTCTACAAATGTCAGTTCGTGTCCTTGCTTTCAGTTCATCTGAATATACTCCTAGTATCAGAA
>JAQZBX010056196.1:0-18243 GCA_029593785.1 Cabassous unicinctus
CAAACAAAAAAGGGTAATATTGACATTTGTCTTGGAATTTAAGAATTGCAGAAGGTTCCACAGTGTTCAATTTTTTACATTTGAAGATGAATCTATAACAAACCACAGTAAGTGAGAGTGACTAAGAAAAAGATTCTTAGCCTTTAGACGGGGTGCTCATACAAAGCCTAAGCCTTGTGTAGAGAAGATGTGCCTACTCTACTAGTCAAGCATGCATCTAATTCTATATAGTTGGTTGGACTGCCTTTAATTTTTTGACCAATGGGCTAAGAACAAATGACAAATAGTACTGGGTTTTTTGTTTGAGTCTTAAAATGTTTGTTTTTTTCCACTAGTTCTTTTCATTTGCCAGTCACATGTTATCTGCTTATGGTGCTATCTTCACACAGATGCATCCTGCAGGAGTTTTCTGCATTGTTTTTAGAAGGTACTGGGGATTGAACCTGAAACTTCCTATATGCGAACCAGGTGCTCAACCACTCCGCTCGCTCTGAATTGTTTTCATGTTGACATCTGGTCTCTGCTGTCCAGAGCAACATCACAATGATATGCCTTTGGCACAGACTGGGGATAAACAGAGTGGTGGACGTGTTTAAAGGGTTAGATGTGATGTGGTGTTTATTTCAGGCCTCTGATGGAGAAAGCTTGCCACAATGACAATATGCTGTATCACGTTATTGAGCTCAGTTCTTCACCTTCCCTAGATCCATCCCCTTGTTATAGGTTGAATCATGTCCCCCACAAAGGCATATTCAAGCCTTAACCCTCAGTCTTGTGGGTGTGAACTCCTTTGTAAATAGGATCTTCAGAGATCCTATTAAGATGAGGCCAGCTTGAGTCAGAGTGGGCCTCAATCCAGTATCACTGAAGTGCCGATATGTAGTAGGAGTGAGAAGACAGAAGGAGGCCGACGGCCATGTGACAGGCAGAAATTGAGTTCTGAACTGCCCGCGTGCCACCACCACAATGCTACAGCCTTTGTAGAAAGTCCATGACTTTGGACTTCTAGCCTGCAGCAAATGCAGAATGATGCAACTAACAATGCGAATTTTTTAATTAGGTAAATTCAATTTTAGTATCTCTTAACTATCAGATTCCTCGCCAGTATAACATGCTCTATACAGCACTCACTGTTTATCCAGTAGCTTTTGTTAGAGGTGTGGCCACATGCAGGTGAATGTACTAGTTGAGAGCAAAGGTCATGGCTAATCTTGTACATCCAGTGCTGACGTGTTTCATCTGGGGCTTAATGACTGCTCGCTGAAAGAATGATGGATGTGGTCTCATTTTCTGTAGTCATTGCACTGAAGTAAACAAAAAGTAGTGAGGAGAGAGAATTTGCATATATTAGGGAAATAATCCTTCACATTTACTACTTTCTGAGAACCTCTCTGGGACTGAAAACTGCTCCCTGTTTCAGCTTGTACACATTGTTGTGGAAATGCCACTTGTTTAATTAAGTGATTAAGATGGAGATATTGCCATTTTCTAGAGGAGCTCTTACATGTGCTTTCAAGGCATTAGTCATATTCTCACTCTGGCCCTTTCCACAGTTTGGTTTTGCTGGTATATTTGCAGTATCAGTGCTCTGTAAAGGGTGAAATAGATGAGTGATTTCTTCAAAGTCTTGGGAAAGGGTTTAGAATACTGTTGAATAGAAGTGGTAAGAGGTTGATCCTCCAGTTTGCAACTTTGCTTTCATAATTTTCCCTCTTATTTGGAAAAATCCAATGTCACTACTAATGGGGTTCTATTTACCTGGGTTACACATATCTCCACAGTAAGGTTCAAAATCCCTAAGATTGTAAGATAGCTAAACAAAATACTGTGTGTTGATGAAAACTTTTGTTGGCTCTTGTTTTGGAAAAGTGAGCATAGGAGAGATTCTCATGCCCTCTAAGAAAATCCTCTAACTACACTGGGCCAAACTAATTTGTAGGCTATGAACTGTTAATGAATCTTTGCAGTATCATAAAACTTAGTACTTTCTTAATATCATTTTCATTTGTTCATCTTTTTTCTATGTTTGGTTTTAAACACTTTGTGAGGAGAATTTTTTCATCTGGTTTTTCCACATTTTGTCTGACATAGGACTCAGCACATATTTATTAATTAACTGAAAGACATAAGCCCTATTTTCCTGTTTTAATTTTCTTTAAGTGTTATTGTGAATTAAATGCACTTTTATAAATTGGATGACTAAGAATATTTTTTCAATACTTGTTAGGTAAATTCTCTGATGAGGAGAAAAATAAGAAAACAATGTTTTAAAAATAAGTTAACAGTCCATATCTTTTTGAGTATATCATTTTTAAGAGCAAATTAAGAAACTGTAAACTTCTTGCTCAATCAAGAACTGTTCTACAGTTGAGAAACAAAACTACCTATTTTGACAAAATGCTAAAGATGTTTTTTTCTTGAATATATGTAAAAGAAGTGTAATTACTATGATAGGTGTTAATTTTCCTTTCGTGGCCCAGCTAGTTATACTTCAAAATAGTCCTGCAGTCTGCTATTCATTGCCTGCAAAAGCCTGAATTCTCACTTACTTTTTCTGAAGGACAGACAAATTATTCCCCAGATCAACTAATGGTGACAGAGCATATTCTATAAGTAGCCACCTGATGGGATCAGAGGCTCTTACCATGTTTTCAAGTTAAACTTTAAAAACCTCTCGCAGCTGGAATGATCCCTCCTGCTCAGAGCAGCCTGGCTAGCACCACTGGCTATAGGCAGGCCTCTGGACTCAAGTGAATTGAGCTTTTTAATTACTGAGGTAACCCAGCCTTCTAGCTTAATGACCAAGACAAAGCATTAGTTTGAGAACCACATGTTAGCTCCCTCAGTGGTAATCACTGAGTTTCCAGGAAAAAGACAAGCTCTTCTGAAAATAAAATTCACCAAAGTAATTATTGCCTTCTACCTCATAAAATGTTATGCTTTCCTCTTATAGATGAATGGCTTTGATGAAAATTTAAAGGAAAAAACATCTGTCCTGTTAACATAACATCACCCAGGGCATGGATGAGGTAGAATTCCTCTGTTCAAATCTGTTCAACTTACTACTGATTTTTTTTTTTAAGATTTCATTCTATTCCCTATATAAAAGAAAATGAAATGAAAGAACAAAAAATTACTTTCATTGAGAAATAATGACAACTATAAATTGATTTGCCCATTATTATCAGCTATATATCATTCTTTTCTTTCATAGAAAGTTGAAGAAATAGTTCTACTTAATGACATTTCATTTTTTTCAATAAAAATCTCTAAGTAGTAATTGAGTATTAGCTATGTGATATTCATTTTGCTGGGTTCCATGTAAAAAATTATAAAAGCAATGACATAATTCCAACTCTTAAGGAACCAAGGATTGACAGTCAACTGGACTGGGACACTCTATAATTGCTGGAATCCTTCAGATAAGAGAGGAAGCATTTTTGTTGTTGTTTTCCTTTCAGAGATTTTATTTTTATAGATAAAAGACACATTAATCCATTAAATTTGAGGCCGCAGTACAAAAAAAACCCACTTCCACTAATTTATCTGACAATGCTGTTCATTATTCATGATGCCATTTATTGTTGTTTGTTTTCCTGATAATAAAGGAGATATAGCTCTGTTAGGCTGATATATAATTGGGGGTCCCACCTCCCCCTCTCAACCAAATGCCACCAGGATGAACAGGAAGAAGAGAAGGAAGTTCAGGGCCCATGGCAAGTTCTGGATTAAGGGGAAGGAAGAGAGAAGGCATTGTGAGCTACATTAATGGATGTTGTTTTGTTAAAGCTTGGTTTGTATAGTCTGCACACGATCTAGTTTCCCACCTATGTGGTTATCAATCCTTCTTTTGTAGAGGTCTAAGAAGAGATATCTTATCTTAAATAAATACAAGTTTACAGAGAATACACACCTTAGTAAAAAAAAATTATTGCCAAAACCATAAAATAATATTACAAGAAAATTTCCTTGACCACTTGGATTTGCCTTGGAACTGACCACAGTTGCCAATGATACCAGCCAACTTGGTCTTTTTAATCAATATCCTTCCACACATACTGCTTTATTCCTCTCCATGTAACTGCCTTAATAATATATAAGTGTCTGCCTTAACAAATGCATTCCTTGCAAAGTTTAATGAAAAAGGAATCAGGTAAAATATATACATTAAGCCTTTCATTAGAGTTATTCCCTAATTTTTATTTGAATCCTGCCAGTGTCATAGGTTCAGCTTAATATTTTTAAGATTCTGGATGTGTGACATTAAATTTGTTTGAGGCATATATATCAATCTCTTTATCTTTTTTATGTGAAAGTCCCTTTCACATATATTACCTTATTTTTAGCCCACTGATCAATCCTAGAAGTTAAGGAGAACAAATATTACCCTTAAAAAATAAATAGATAACTCAGAAAAGTTAATTCATTTATCTAGGGATACATGGTTACTGATTGTGAACTTTGGGGAATTAAACATTCCATTCCATTCTAATGAATTACACTGACCACCATAAGCCACATGCTACATTCCAAATAACGTGCTGTCAGTATGTAATATTAGCTGCCTTAATTCCCTACTGACAAAAAAATCTGGGCTTAGTTAAGGAGAAACTTTGAAAGGATGATTAAAATAGGAGGGTAGAGTACTAATGCAGTAGGGGGAGAGGGACAATTGCACAGGGAGTGCTCTCAGGAGTAAGATCTGAAAATGCCTCAAAGATTAGTAAAGGGCTTTTCTTACAGAGAAGAGTGAGCAAGGATAACAAGAACTAGGTCTGGGAAATGGGACGCATGAGGGTGGCCTGATGAGAGAGTAGGTCAGAGAATTTTTTACTTACAGTCAGCCCATTCTCAGGAGGGACCCTTAAGGAGGGGATGTGCGCATGTAGGCTCAGGTTAAGGATGAGTCAAAGTTCAGTGGAAAGGTGAAAAAGTTAACCAAAGTTTGGTTCCATTTGATCAGCTGGAAAAAGAATAGTTCAGCTAATAATATGTGAGGCAAAGAATGGAAATCTGGAGGGTTTGTGTCTGGCCTTGCCACAGGCAAGCAAGGGCTGCATCAGAGAGTCTTCTCTAAGCCATATGGGGAAGGGTGGTTCTTTGCAGAAAGCCATTTCCTAGAACACATTAGGGTGAGGGGCTTCCTTAAGCATGGCTGTTTTTCCAGGTCACAAAGCTCCTGTAAAGTTCATCACTGTCACTAACTTAGGCAGTTTGCTTTGCTCTAGTCTATGGTTTAAAAGGATTTGCTATCTCATTTGCTAAAAAATAAATATAAGCAGGTTTTGTAATCATATTGGTCTCATCCTGATCTCTTTTTTAGACAATTCTCAAATTTAAACATACATTGCTTTAAGTACTTATTTCTGACAGAATATGTTCACATACAATTTTGACCATAACCTTGAATACATGGAATAATAGGAAGGGATCTTTGGGTAGTAATCTGAACTGTCCAGGTAGAAGTCATACCTTAAAGTTCAACTGAATTCTCACTGCCTTGATGGAAGAATTCCTTCTCTGGGGACCAGGATTTCTAAACCTTCAGATCCCATAATGGGTTTCTAGAAGTCCTGGTAAATGGGGCCACACTTACCTTCACTTTTCATTTCTTTTACCTACATATTGGGGCATAAAAGCATCTATGTGATTCAGAATGCTAATTGATTTAGAGTGTATCTTACATCCTGATGGATGCATCTCCAATGCTGCATCATATCACCTTTGAATTGGCTACTCAGTTGGACCTTCAATGAGACATTTCATCACTCTTTCATTCTAGGAGTTTCTAGATTGTGCATATCTGATAGTCTCAATAGATTGATGGCCATTTTGCCTCTACTATACCTTTTTTATTGTAAAGGGATTTTCCTATTCTAATGTGGTGCTGTGTGTTGGCATATACAATGCTCTGGAATTTATTGAAGAGTGATGCAGTCTGAGGCCTTTTGGGCAGGAAAGGCATACCTATTTTGGTACATCTACCTTTGTCAGTCAGAATACTTTGCTCTGCCTTCCATGGTAGAAGGAGTTTAATGTAGTTAACTTAGCACTGATTCACTTAGTCATCTCTCAAGGGATGATTCTATATCAAGAACTTAGTGGGGAATCTGTTGCTGGAAGTTGGTAGTGAAAGTAGCTGGGTTATCCTTGGTGAGTGACAGTTAATTTTTTTGGAACCCATGAATAATCTCAAGAACTCCCTATCACCATAATGACTCCATGCAAGCATAGCAACATCCGATGACCTGTGGATCATTGTGTTAGCACTAGTGTTGGTGATGACAGAGGGTGGATGATATCAACGGGCCAAGCCATTTTGCATCCCTGGTTGTTCAATGTTTCTTCCCTACCTGATGCTCTCTGTGGGTGTTAACATATGTTAAAAAAATCTTCAAACTCCTATAGGTCCACCCACATGCTTGAACTCATTGGATCCTATCTTCCAATATTTATTCTTCCAGGCATTTGATCAATTTATCAGGCCATTCATTACTGACCATTGGTCTGTATGTATTCTAGCCACTGGCTTTCTATATTTCCACAAAATTAGATGTCAAAAAATCTGTCCGGGGGGGGATGTGGCTCAAATGGTTGGGAATCTGTTTCCCATATGGAAGGACCAGGGTTCGATCTCCAGGACCTCCTGGTAAAAAAAGAAAAAATATAGAAGGTGTGCAGGTGCACCATCAGGCCCTGCGAGCCGGTGAGCCATCTGGTCCCATGAGTGGGTGAGCCACCAGGCCCCACTGAACCATGCAGCAAGATGATGATGTAACAGGAGAGAGATGCAGAGGAGAGCCAAGACAAGACGCACCGAAAAACCAGGAACTGAGGTGGTGCAGATGGCAGAAAGCCTCGCTCCCACTTTGGAGGTTCCCAGGATCGAATCCCGGTGAACACAGGAGGAGAAGAATAAGAGAAGAGGACAGGAAAGAGACACAGAGAATTGCCCAATGAATGGACACAAAACAGCAACAATGGAGGAGGGGAAGGAGGGGGTTAAAATGGATTAAAAAAAAACCAACACCTCTGTCCAATGGGAAGATTTCCTCACTGGAATCTTTTAGGTTACCCCTGTGTGGGGGCATAGGATAGCCACAGTCCATATTCAGCTTCTACCAAAATACCAAAGTAATTGATCTGTATTTTAGTTTCCTAGGCTACTCAAAGCAAATACCAAGAAATGGTTTGCCTTAAACAATGGAAATTTATTTGCTCACAGTTTTGCAGCCAGGAAAATTTACAAATCAAGGCACCATCAAGGCAATGCTTTCTTACCGAAGACTGGCTGCCAGTGATCCTTGGCTCTTCTGCAACATGGCAGGAAACATGGCAACATTTGCTGACTGTTCTTTCTCTTCCAGATTTTGTTGGTTTCGGCTGCTTGCTTCCTGTGGCTTTCTCATTTTTTCTGTCTGAATGTCATTCCTTATAAAGGACTCCAGTATTAGGATTAAAACTCTTCCTGGACATTGAGGAATTGTGGGACCATGGCATTGGATTAGCCAGATAAGGCTCAACTCTCATAGGAACAATGGGGAGGGAGCCAGGGGCTGCCCGAGACACCTGCTTTGGGGGTCAGCCGACCAGGACAGTGCTTCACAGCTTCCAGGAAGGTGAGGGAGAGAGAGAGATGAAGACACCAAGATGACAAACTGTGAGTTACTAAACCTCCTGGCTGCCAGGAAGTGCTTCCCTCCCTGACCCCCAAGATATTTAGTGGGGGTAGTACCCCTGGAGCATTTTAGCTGACTGAAAGAGGAGCAGATGTCTTCCTCCCTGCCTGCTGTTACAGATGAAAAGGGAGGGGAGTTGGAGGGCTTTTCTTAGTGAATTTGGCCAGCTGAGCTGACTTTGAATCTCTGCTCTGGCCAGACAAATACAAAGGAAAACTGAGAGAAATACACCTCCACGGAAAAGTGTGCTGAGTGCCATCTGTTGGTCAGTCTGGAAATTACATGGACAGAAACTGCTTTTAGAACTGTCTTTACCCCACCCCTGGGAGAAAGTCTGCACCCCATTAGTGAGTCCCTGGAATGATTTTGGTAACTTAAGCTGGGCAATTTTAAAGACTTAAGATAAGTTGAACCATATATCCAAGAGCTGTAAAAAAATAAAAACAATAGGCAAGAGATAGAAATTAACCATCAGAGTAAATTCACCAACATATCAGATGCCTAGATATCAGCAAAAAATTACAAGTCAAACTAGGAGACAGGAAGAGATGGCCCAGGCAAAGAAACAAACCAAATATCCCAAAGAGATTCAGGATTTAAGACAATTAATCACTGATACTCACAAAACTCTCCTAAATCATTTTAAAGAATTGAAAGAAAATATGACTAAAGAGATAAAGGATATTAAGAAGACACTGGGTGAGCATAAAGAACAATTTGAAAGTCTGCAAAGAAAAGTAACTGACCTTATGGGAATGAAAGAATGATGGATGAGATTAAAAATACATTAGAGGCACAGAAGAGCAGATTTGAACTGCTTGAAGATAGGATTAGTGATTTTGAAGACAGAAGATCTGAACTGGAAAAGACAGGGGAACAGAAAGAGGAGAGAATGGAAAAAATGAAACAGGATCTCAGGGAATTGAATGACAACGCGAAATGCAAAAACATATGCATTATCGGCATCCCAGAAGGAGAAGAAAATGGAAAAGGGGCAGAAAGAATATTTGAGGAAATAATGACAGAAAACTTTACTACCCTTAAGAAAGATGTAAATATCAATATCCAAGAAGAACAATGTACCCCAAACAGAACAAACACAAACAGAACTACCCTGAGACACCTACTATTCAGAATGACAAATATCAGAGATAAAGAGAAGGTTTTGAAAGCAGCATTACATACAAGGGAAACATGATAAGATTAAGTGCCCACCTCTCATCAGAAACATTGGAGGAGAGAAGAAAGTAAGTATGATATATTTAAGGTACTGAAAGAGAAAAATTGCCAACAAAGATGTCATTCAAATATGAAGGGGATTTCAAAGTCTTCTCATACAAACAAAAACTGATAGGATATGTTACCAAAAGACCAGAATTACAAGAGATACTAAAGCGAGTGCTGCAGCCTGAAAGGAAAAAACAAGCGCAAGAGACTTGGAGAAGAGTGTAGAAATGAAGAATTTTAGAAAGGGTAAAAAGATAGACTATAATACAATATGACAACAGAAAGCCAAAGGTCAAAATGGAGGAAGTAAGTAATGCCTTCACAGTTATAACATTGAATGTTAATGACTTGAACTCCCTAATCAAAAGACATAGACTGATAGAATGGATTAAAAAATGTGAGCCATCTATATGTTGTCTACAAGAGATTCACCTCCGATGTAAGGACACAATTAGGTTAAAAGTGAAGGGTTGGAAAAAGATATTCCATGCATATAGTAACCAAAAACGAGCTGGAGTAGAAACACTAATATCAGACAAAAGTAGATTTTAAATGCAAAACTGTTATAAGTGATGAAGAAGGTTATTATATATTAACAAAAGGGGCAATTCAACAAAAAGAAATAACTATTCTAAATATTTATGCACCTAACCTCAGTGCCCCAAGATACATGAGGCACAAACTGGCAAAGCTGAAGGGAGAAATAGATGTCTCTACAATAATAGCTGGAAACTTCAATATACCACTTTCGGTATTAAATAGAACATCTGGACAGAGGATAAACAAAGAAACAGAGAACTTGAATAATATGATAAATGAACTAGACATAACATATATCTATAGAGAACTGCACCCCCAAACAGCAGGATATACATTCTTTTCATGGATCCTTCTCCAAGATAGACCATATGTTGAGTCACAAGATGAGCTTCAATAATTTAAAAAGATGGAAATATACAAAACACTTTCTCTAGTCATATCAGAATGAAGCTGGAAATCAATAACAGACAGAAAAAGAGAAAATTCATAATTATGTGTAGATTAAACAACACACTCAATTAGTGGGTCAAAGAAGAAATTGTAAGAAAATTCAGCAAATATCTTGAGATGAGTGAAAATGAGAACACATATCAAAACCTATGGGATACCGCAAAGGCAGTGCTGAGTGGGAAAATTATAGCTCTCAATGCTCACATTAAAAAAGAAGAAAGCTAAAATTGAAGGTGTAACTGCACACCTGGTGGAACTAGAAAAAGAACAGCAAACTAATCCCAAACCATGTCAAAGGAAAGAAATAGTAAAGATCAGAGCAGAAATAAAGGAAATCAAGAACACAAAAAAACAATAGGGAGAATCAACAAACCCAAAGTTTGTTCTTTGGAAGATAAACAAAATCGATAAAACATTAGCTAGACTGACAAAGAAAAAAGACACAAATACAATCAGAAATGAGAGGGGAGACATTACCACTGATGCCGTAGTAATAAAAGTGATCATAAGAGGATACTATGAACAACTATATGCCAAAAAACTAGAAAATGTAGAGGAGATGGACAAATTCCTGGAAACACATGAGCCACCTACACTGACTTTAAAAGAAATAGAAGACCTCAACAAACCAATCACAAGTGAAGAGATTGAAACAGTCATCCAAAACCTCCTAAATATGAAAAGCCCAGGACCAGATGACTTCATAGGTAAATTCTACCAATCATTCAAATATGAACTAATACCGATCTTGCAAAAGCTCTTCCAAGAAATTGAATAGGAAAGAATGCTACCAAACTCATTCTATGAAGACAACATCACCCTAATACCAAAACCAGATAAAGATACTACAAAAAAAGAAAATTACAGACCAATATCTCCAATGAATATAGATGCAAAAATCCTCAACAAAATACTTGCAAACAGAATCCAAAAGCACATTAAAAGAATTATACACCACGATCAAGGAGGTTTTATCCCAGGTATGCAAGGGTGGTTCAACACGAGAAAGTCAATTAGTGTAATAAACCACATTGATAAATTGAAGAAGAAAAATCACATGATCCTCTCAATTGATGCAGAAAAGGTATTTGACAAAATACAGCACCCTTTCTTGATAAAAACACTCCAAAAGATAAGAATAGAAGGAAGTTTTCTCAATATGGTAAAGTGCATTTATGAAGAACTTTAAGCTAACATTGTACTCAATGGTGAAAGACTGAAAGCTTTCCTGCTGAGATCAGGAACAAGACAAGAATGCTCACTGTGACCATTGTTATTCAATATTGTGCTAGATGTTATAGCTAGAGCAATTAGGCTAGACAAAGAAATAAAAGGCACCCAAATAAGAAGAGAAGAAGTAAAACTTTCACTATTTGCTGATGCCATGATCCTATAACTAGAAAATCCAGAAAAAACCACAATAAAGTTACTAGATTTAATAGATGTGTTCAGCAAAGTGGCCCAGATAAAAGATTAATATGCAAAAATCAATAGTGTTTCTATAAACTATTGATGTGCAATCTAAGGAGGAAATCAGAAAAAAAAAATACCATTTACAATAGCAACTAAAACAATAAAATATTTAGGAATAAACTTAACCAAGGACATAAAAGACCCGTATTAAGAAAACTACAAAACATTACTAAAAGAAACTGAAGAGACTTAAATAAATGTAAGGACATTCTTTGTTCATGGATTGGAAAACTAAATATCATTAAGATGTCAATTCTACCCAATCTGATTTACAGATTCAACACAATCCCAATAAAGATCCCAACAGCATTTTTTGCAGAAATCGAAAAGCCAATAATTAAATTCATTTGGACGGGTAAGGGGCCCTGAATAGCAAAAACTGTCTTAATAAAGAAGAACGAAGTTTGAAGACTCTCTCTTCCTCATTTAAAGCATACTACTTAGCTACAGTGGTAAAAACAGCATGGTACTGGTTAAGGAAGACAGCTTGACCAATGGAACTGAATTGAGAATCCAGAAATTGACCCTCACATTTACAGTTAAGTAATTTTTGACAAGGCTGTTAAGCCCACCCTAGTGGGCCAGTCTGTTCAACAAATGGTCCTGGCAGAACTGGAGAGCCAAATCCAAATGAAAGAAAGAAGACCCCTATCTCACACCTTATACAAAAATTAACTCAAAATGGATCAAGGATTTAAATATAAAAACAACAACCATAAAACTCCTAGAAGAAAATGTAGGAAAACATCATCAAGATCCTGAGGTAATTGGTAGTTTCTTAAACCTTATGCCCAAGCATGAGCAACAAAAGAAAAAAATAAATAAATGTGATCTCCTCAAAATTGAACACTTTTGCACCTCAAAGGACTTTGTCAAAAGGGTGAAAAGACAGCCAACTCAATAAGAGAAAATATTTGGCACTCACATATTTGATAAGGGTTTAATATCCATGATATATAACGAGATCATACAACCCAACAATAAAAAGAAAACTATCTGATTAAAATGGGTCAAAGACTTGAAAAGACAACTGTCCAAAGAAGAAATACAAATGATGAAGAAACACATGAAAACATGTTCAACATGACTAGCAATTTGGGAAATGCAAATCAAAACTACAATGAGATATCACTTCACACCTATTAAACTGCCTACTATTAAAAAGTTGGAAAACTGTAAACATTGGAGAGAATGTGGAGAGAAAAGAACACTTATTCACTGTTGGTGGGAATATAGAATGGTACAGCCACTGTGGAGGACTGTTTGGCAGTTCCTAAGTAAGTTGAATATAGACTTGCCATGGGACCTGGCAATACTATTGCTAGGTATGTATCCAGAAGAACTAAGAGCAGTGACACAAACAGACATCTGCACACCTATGTTCATAGCAGTGTTATTCATGATAGCCAAAAGTTGGAAACAAGCCAGGTTTCCATCAACTGATGAATGGATAAATAAATTGTGGAATATACACATGATGGAATAATATGCAGCAGTGAAAAAAATGAAGTCATGAAACATATGACTACATGGGTGACCCTGGAGGACATTATGATGAGTGAAGCAAGCCAGATGCAAAAGGACAAATATTGTATGATTGCCCTATTATGAACTAAATATATTATGTGAAATATAAATTTATTATGTGAGATATGAATATGGGTAGAATTGCATATGTAAGACCATTTTTCTTTGAAGCTGAACAAATATAATACACAATGTTAGTATCAGACAGAAATAAAACAAAACAAAACAAAACATTTTACTAAGTGGAGACCAGACACAGAGTACTACATATTGTATGATTCCATTTATATACAATGTAAATATAAATCAATTTATAAAGATGAAAGGAGATTAGTGGTTATGTAGGTCTGAGGAAGGAATGCTAAGGGGTGTGGAGTTTTTCTTTTTGGAGTAATGAAATTGTTCTAATATTTTTGAGATGATGAATGTACAATATTGTGATTATACTAAAAGCCATTGATTACACACTTTGGATAGAATAGCCACAAACAGCAGCTATGTACAGTGGGGGAAGCATAGAGAGATTGAGAGGTGAGGAATTTTCTTGTTTGCTTGTCTGTTTTTTGTTTATTAAAAAAAAAACAAAACCTTCCTGATTGAGGTGGGCCACACCCTAACTGAAGTACCTTCATCTAAAGGATCCACAATGGGTTCACACAACAGGAATGGATTAAATTTAAGAACCTGTTTTCTGGGGTAATCACCACAATCTGTTAACCACATTCAGACATTTTTCTCCATTGTCAGTTAGTCTTAATGGATTCTCCATGCAGCCAAAGGTATGGGGTGAGGGAAAGGCACTGGTGCCACCATGAGGACAACATGGAGGTCCAGACCACCTGCTTGCACAGCTGACTTGTGTTTTCTGGCTCTAGTTATTCATGATTTTCGATATACCCCTTTCATCTTATTAGAGGTTACTGCTGGGCCCATTACAATTTGGTGAGTATGACAGAAGCCAGCTGATGGTGGGTAATCCTGACTGCATATTCATTAGTGATTTATATTCAGCTGCTTGCTCCAATATTAAAGGCCCAGTAGCATACCCGGAGCTGTTTTCTGAAAGGTGTGTAATTCTTCACTGCAGATGGCATGGCTTTGTTCCAGAACCTAATAGATCTATGTTATAAATACCTTACTGGGGAATGTCATAAATAATTATCTCCCGCCACAGACACTGCTTATAAAATAGAGTTAGCTGGATTGTAGGCTCCAAGGTCCAAGGAGATGCTTGCACTGATCCATGACCTGATGACAGCCTTTTCCTACTCTGGACCCATTTGAAAGCTGATATCCTTTGTACACCTGTATAACAGTACATCCTTTACAGGGTGGCTCTGTTTCTGCTATTGTCCTTAGAATGGTTTTTATTTACCATGTTGCCTGGGGGAACGGTAGGGAAGGCAGTTTCAGAAACTTCTAGTCTGCTATGATAGCTCTTACTCCACAAGGCAACTGCCAAGTATGTCCATTATACTTACACATTTGGGAACTAAGGGAATTTTTACTTGTTGGGCCCAGTGACCCAACTGATACCCTATGAGCTGGACCTAGGCCAGAATTTCATTTATTATTTGATTTCCATGTATAGAAACTGTATTATTCTGGGATCCTATTATTCCGTTGCTAACATTGAACCTAGTTCTGTAACAGCATCTGCCAATGTCAGCCATGAGTTAGACAGGAGAAGCACCCCTAAAATTCTTACTGGTGTCATTTCTCCTTTCTTCAGTGCATTCTTTATTGCTTTTGTAAATGGAGTATCCATTGGGTCCTTTTTGGAAGGAAAGAGGATTTTTCCGGCTTTACATAGTATGGTCCCCTGAAAAATATTCCCAAAGATATCCAGGTTGTAACCTGTAAGTGTTATATTATACGGTAGCAGGGACTTTGCAGATATGATTAAGTTAAGGATCTTTAACTTAGAAGAGAAAATTGTCCTGCCTTACCCACATGGACCTTAAATGTAATCTTAAGTGTCCTTTAAGAAGGAGCTAGAGGGATTGCCTGCTTCTGAGACAGAGAAGGTGATGTAACAACCTCAGCAGAGAGAGATTCAAAGATGGTACACTGGGTGCTTTGAAGATGGTCAAAGGGGCCAGGAGCCAAAAAGTGCAAGGGACACAGCTCTAGAAGAATGGATTCTCCCCTACAACCTCCAGAGGGAGTGGGGTTCTGCCAACACCTGGGTTTCACCTTCTGAAACTGATTTCAGACTATTGGCCTCCAGAATAATGAATAAATACATGATCAAGTTTTTGGTAATTTGTTACAGAAGCCATATGAATCTAATACCCTCTTAGTATACTCTCTGTAGCATGCACGTTTCTTTGAGCCTCTTAATCCCTTCTTGTATTGTCTGCCTTGGCAGTTTTCTGGCATTCCCACTCACTTACTGTGGCCTACGGTGGACTGTCACTATTTCTACCATTCTAAGAGCTAGGCTAGCCCCGTGTTAGCATTATCTCCTGAAGGCCTTGCCTGGGTTTTAAATTCCATTTCCTGAGAAGACACCCCCATATGGATAAATTCTCCCATATCCAACTTTATCTTCTTCCTCACTTGAGCCAGTTCACTCAGAATACAGTCCCAGGTTTATTCTTCCCACAGATGCTTGCACACGTTGGCTCGTTTCTGCAGGTAGTTTGGGGCATTGTACCTCTGCTTCTTAAGCAGACCCAGCACCCCTCCAGCCAAGTTTTATTGTGATTTAACCGTCCTGGTGACAACAGTTAAGTTGGGGGCATTGTCTTGGGGAAAGACCTCTGTCTTGTCTTCAAGCAAAGGAGAACTTTGAGGATTCCTGGACGGAAAGAGCCCGGGACTCATAATGACTGTATGCAGCAGCAGGATCCCATTCCCCTCATGGTATTGGACTATGTGAGGAAAGAAACAAAAACCCTCTATCTTTTTAAGCCTGAGATTGAGAGGTTTTGTGGTTGCTATTTTGTTTTGTCTTATTTGTTTCAGTGACATGTATGCCTAATTTTATATACTAATAAAATTTCTAGCAGGTAGTAGACACAATTGAAGTTTGTATGTGTATTAGTCAGCCAAAGGGGAGCTGATGCAAAACACCAGAAACTGGTTGGTCTTTATAAAGGGTATTTATTTGGGGTAGAAGTCCACAATTACCAGGCCATAAAGCGTAAGTTTCTTCCCTCACCAAAGTCCATTGTCACGTGTTGGAGCAAGACAGCTGCTGATGTTTGCCAGGGTTCAGGCTTCTTGGGTTCCTCCCTTCCTGGGGCTGCATTTCTCTGCAGGCTTAGCTCCTCTGTTTCCTCTACAAGGTCAGCTGTAGACTATGAGGCTCTCTAGGCTTTGCTTCTCTCCACAAGGCCAGCTGTGAACTCTCAGGCAAATGTCTTGTCTCTATCCCAGGGCCTTCTCTCCTTCCTCACCAGAACTCCAACATCAAAACTGCTTCAACACTGTTCTTGCCATGCCTTTTATATTTGATTCCGCACCCACCAAGGGGTGGGGCTCAACGCCCTACTGATGTGGCCTAGTTAACGCCCTAATCATAACTTAATCATGCCCAGATTAGCAGACCAGTTTACAAGCATGATCCAATATCTATTTTTGGAATTCATAATCACATCAAACTTCCCAACTGCTACAGTATATATACACAAATAAATGAATATAAGAAAATATGTAAGCCACTATTTATATAAAGAAAGCTTTAATTGCATGTTTGGTCTTCCTTAGAAAATAATCTGCAAGACTTATATTCACTCTCTGCTCCTCTACTTTTATCATCATATATTCTAAAAATTATAATTCTTTTCAGCACACATAAATGAGTATTTCAAAATCAATCAAAAAGCATGGCCAACTCAGCAGCAATGCTTTCAGACAATGCTTGCCAAGCACTCAGCTTAAAAGCAGTATGTAATTACACAGTGTTTTTATTATCTAACTAAAATATTGTTCATCACAGAGAATCCTGCATTTCCCAATTTCTAAATTAAAGAACTCAGAGGCTTGTTTCAATGTGATAAGAAAAACCCATGTTCTTCAACATTCATCTTGATATTTAATTATGTGCATAGCTATAACATGATGACTTTATCATATTTCTTTTAAATGTTCTGCAGAAGTCTGTATCATGTGTGTGTGAGTGTATATATGTGGGTGTGCTTGTGTGTGTATACACACACACATTCATTATAATGTTCTAGAATATAAGATAATATGAAAGCATCATTATTTCATTATTTGGGAGTCTTGCAGTGAAAATATACCCATACTCCCAGTTGACCCGAATCCTTATGACTTCTTCCTCACAAGAATTCCAGGTGATTTTTAACTGTTGCATGAAAAATTAATAAATTTTCTTGAATAGACCTGTCCTAAATTTTAGTGAATTTATACTTTAATGTACTTGAAATGATATTTACCACAACTGACTTAGGTCTTCAACTATGCCTAACAACAATATTAAAGCTAAGTTGTTGTTTAAATGTTTATGCAATTTTACGGCTGATTGAAATGTTTAGAGCAGTTTAGAGATTAAATGAATTCAACCATCTGTTTTTCTTCCTTCTGAGAAAAAATATATTATTTGTTAGGCAGATAAGCATTTGTTTCTTTTTCAGGTGATAAGATCTCAAAGCATATTAAAATATAAGTCTGAACAGACAAATACAGGAGGAAAAAATACTAAAAAGGTAACCCATTATGAAACCTACAAATGTATCATTTCTTTCAAAAATAGAGTGCATATAACAACTTAACTGTAAGCATGTGTTTCCAACAATTATTGCTCCTTGATGTAATAAAATCTATGAATTCTTTATGAACTAAGATGCAAATTTATAAAATATGCTGTAGAAGTTTTTTGAAAATTCATGTCATTTTATGACAACTAATTCTTACTGCTGACTTCCGGACTAATATTTCCATATTTGTTAATATAGATGAATATAAGTGTGAGGGGAAAAGCACCTTTTTGTTAAGATTGTAGATTTATTCCTATTGTCCCTCAGGATTGTGACATTTTGACTTCTGTTTCAGTGAAGGTCTATTTCTCTCACTTGCTCCTACACAGATGATACTATCACTTTTTAAGGAATTTTTTATACTCTTCCCAAACAAAGGCATCTTTTGGATTAAATAGCTCTAAGAAGTTTAGTATTAAAGGAATGATACCAGGAATACAATGTTTAGTTGCATAATACCTTTGAACAGTGTAGCAAATAGAACTTTTGTTTTTGTTTTTAGAATAATTTTATAAACGATGATTTAATGGATCAAAACCCTAACATTTGCTATATTTTAACAATATTTTTAAACTATTAAATTTGATTCCCAAGATTCCCAAATCATTAATGTTTCTCTT
>JAQZBX010056197.1:0-18240 GCA_029593785.1 Cabassous unicinctus
ATGTAAGATCTCCAACACCACAAAGCCATTTTCTTGTTGTATCTTTTCTTGGCTTTGCTTCTCATGATGATATTTCCAGTCCACAACATTTTTATTTGTTGTGTTTCATGTCTACAGATAGCACCTCAAAAGTGTTATGGAGAAATAACTTACCAGGAGGATCTAGAGAATTAAAAAAGGAAAAATTCTGTAGGCTTTCCCTTGTCTATCGATTTTAAACGTCTCAGTTTGGGCCTGAGAGTGTGTGTGCCTATGTGTGCACTAATTCATCTGTGTAACTATACATTAGTATTCGGAATTCACAAGATTGCAACACTCCAATGCTTTATTCTTTTGATGTCCTAATCTCCACATGCTTATGTAATTTGGCAGTTGTGTAATCATTTGGAGCAATATTCTTTAAGTAACCTAAAAAAGGATTGCTTAAACACTCCAAACATAGCACTTCATAATTTAAACAAAGTAGAAGGATACTGAATTTGGATAACTTTAAATGAATCTGCTAGATTTTGCTTGAGATATACTGTGGTGTAACATTATTACAGTTTATCATATTTATTAATTTGGTGCAATAAAATATGGGTGACACTGCCAGGAAGAGAAATTGTGCTTCAGAGAAATTAAGGGCTAATCCATGCCAGAGCTTATCATACACATTTATATCTCATATCATTAGATTTCTTATATAATGTTAAAACATGATTGTATGTATTTTCTAAAATATTTTAAGTGACAGAACAAATTTTATTCATTGAACTAATGTCAATGTGTAGTGTATCATTTTAGAAACAAAAATTTTTTGTATTGATAAAATCTTGTTGTTTTGAACCAGAAGATAATTGGAACATATGCCTCTTGGGGCATCTCTTGGGGCTTCTCTTGGGGCTTATAACAGCTAAGTGGATATAAACAAGCTATAAACAGCTAAGTGGACATAGTCATAGTATAAACTATATCTGACTGCTTTTTCACAAGTAAACAGGATTTTCAGATAATTTGCACACTATTTTAGGATATATAATAGAAAATATTAAGCTCAAATACGCTATGAAATCTCTGGTACTAAACCCTTGAGTTCTTGCCTATTGCATAGACAACTAGAAATGGTCTATCAAAACCTGATTTATGTAGAGTTCTACATAAGAATTAGACGTCCACACTTACTGGAAAACAACATAGAAAAAATAAAATGTAAAGGTAATGTTTGTAGCAATCAATCAGTGTGCTTCACGTTGGGTGGTTGCTTTCATTTTCCATTAGTCCTTAGCACATCAATCACAGTCCCTTTAAATTCTTTGTCTGATAATTCCAACAACTCTGTCATATCTGCATCAAGTTCTGATACTTACCCTGATCTTTAGACTGTGTTTTGCCTTTTAGTTTGCTTTGTGATTTATTGTTGAAAGCCATGCATTCTGTATCACCTAGGAGAAACTGAAATAAAACAAATTTAGCATGAAATCTTTGGTTTATCTGGTTCAGAGTTTGGCTGAGTTTATTGTTTCCTGCAGCTGTAAGTTTCAATGTGAAAAGCTTCTTTTGTGTCCTTGGTTTTGTCCTGACTGTTTTCTTTGGGTTTCATTAGATACTTTTTCTTAAATTGGGTCAAAGTTTTGCAATTCTTTTTGATGTAACCCACTGCTTATTCCATGTGCTAAAGAAAGGCTGTTGTGTTAGCTGTCAAGAAAAGAGCATTCATCTCATTGGAAATTTCAGTCTTTGGTCTTGGGAATCACTGAAGACAGCTCATGTGATGAGATCTTTGTGTACGTATGTATATGTTTACATATTATACATTTGATTTTAGGTTTTATTTTCTTCTCTTATCTACTTTATAAGGATCTGACTACTGAACACATCACTTTATAATATAATAATATATAATAGCGAATGTTATAAAGAAGGAAAAAACTAAGCATTAATAATGCATTGTCGTAGAGATATATTGAGGCTATTATCTATCTATACACTCACCTTTTACTTAGCTTATATAAGATTTTTCATTCTAATCACAGAATCTAATTAAGATTGATTGCCCTGAAGATTTTTCCTTCTCATCATTGAGAATTATTCAACTGATTATCTTTTATTCGTTTCTATTCTTACTGAAGGTTTTCATTCATTTATTCTAAATATCATGCGTGGTTTTTAATAATTTTGAGAAATATCATGAAACTCACTCCTTATTTATATTTATCCTGGTTTTAATTTTATGTACTATTTTCCTTTTGCAATTGCCCTGAATATGTATTTTTACATAAAAATTTAAGTAGCTTGTACACTTATTTAATATTTTTAAAGCCTTGGTTAATTTTTCCTTAAAATTTATTAATATTTTTCAGCTATTCAATCTGTAGGAGAAAAGTCTTGGTACATTTAACTTGCCGATTGATCATAACAAGCAGTAAAATATTTTGTTTGCATAAAATGATATTTAAATACCCATAGTAACTTCTCAGTGTGCTCTTCATATCTGGCACTGCAACTTCCTAATCTTTCTTTAACCTCACTTTTTAGACCTTCCCTAAATCTCCCCCATAATACTTAACTTTCCAAAATAAATCATGCATTTTTTTGCACTCTTCCACCTTCCTCTCTGCCTGATTTGCCCAATGCTCTTCCCCTCTGCTTGACTTGCCCAATTCTCTTATTCTCTCCCATACCATGTGATCAACTCCTTAGTTTGAAATTTGGCAGATACCATGTCCTTTTGAATTTTCTGATAAAAAGACTCAATTTAAATATATTATATTTATATCAGGTTTCACAGTAATATTACCTATATTGATCATTCTGTTAAGTCTTGTGTGCCCTGGCAATATTTCAGGTAATCATTTCTTTTCCTTGAGTTTATTTTCTTCTTAGCTACCTCTAAGATACCTTTATATTAACATAAAAATTATTTTTCTTAACTAATTTTATGTAAGAATTATTCTGGGTGTTCTTGAAGAACTCTAGTGAAGTATTCAATGGGAAGAAATTGACTCTTTGTACCATGTAGATTCAAACTGATTCTTAAATCCACACATGAAGATTGGTGGTTAATTCAAAGATGAAGTCAAGAATTTTATAGATATTTGGAGAACATAGTATAGGGTAGGTTAGGCAGGGTATTTGCCCTTCAAAATATAGAGAGAGGGTGAGAGGACAGAAGAGCAATTATCTATAAAGGTTTAAAGAAAACAAATTTAAAAAAGAGCACAAGAAAAAATTATATTTAAAAAGAAATTTAGAAATAGTAATATAATGAAATTTCATATATTAGAGAAATTATCAACTTTATGTTTATTATGAAGAATAAATCTTTCTGAAAAAGAAAAGGATATCCGTGTGAGTTAAAATAGTAAATCCAAGATATTGCATTTTTATACAACTTTTAATAAAGTGATTTAAAGATTAACATAAAAGGATATAAACTACCTAATTCTGAAGAAACTTGTTTTTGCAATTCCATTTGCCTGAACCTAATTTCCTCCAGGTTTTTGTATTCAAGTCTTTCAGGTTGTTCAAATGTGACCTTGCCCCTAAAACTAACCTGAAACACTTATTTTAAGAGCAAGCCCAAATGTCTCCACAGAGCCCCTCCATTTAGTTTTGCTCCGTACCACTCATCATCATCAACATACCTGAATTTGGTTGATTTATACTTCCCACCCTGCACAACAGAATGACATTCTTGTTAGAAAGGCCTTCTGCTATTTCTAATACTGTATGCCCCACACTCCCTTCACAGGGCCTTTACAATGGTCTTCCCCCTGTTATATTACTCTCTTCCTATGTACCTATGTGAATAACTCTTCCTCCCTTCAAGTCTTTGATCAAATGCCAGATTTTTCCTACCATGAACACACTTTTTCTTTTTTTAATATAATAAACTTTATTTTTAAAGAAGTTTTAGATTACAGAAAAGTTACATGAAAGTATAAGGGATTCCCATATACCACAACCCCTCCCTATCCCAAATTTTTCCCTATTAATAACATCTTACAATTGTGCAGTACATTTGTTACAATTGATGAATAAATATTGAAGCATTGCTACTAACCAAAGTCTGTATCTTACATTGTGGTTTACACTTATTTCCAGTGCCCTAAAATTGCCCTATGTTCTACCTATTATTCCATCCCCCTCCCCTCAGAACCTCTGGTGACCACTATCTTTATATCAATGTTACATATTCTGTCATACTACAATATTAATAAGTTTACTTTGCCCATGGTTGCATTTCCCCCTTATGTTTGTTCATTCCTCAAATGAGGATTTGGGGATGGTGAGGCCCAGTCTGCCTCAGGTTGAGAAGGGGCTCAGATATTATGGGGCAGATGGAAAGAACTGTTTTGCTTGTGGTTGTAGATATTATCTGTTTTTTTGGGATGAGGGTTGTCCATAATCATAATTTGTTAGTTGCCCAAGGTGAGTCCAAAGAACTGGAGAGTAAGTGTTGGCCACAACTTTTCTGAGACTCAAGGCTTAACCAGCATATGAACAGACATAAGATTTAAGTCATGCTGAGTTTAGAGAGAGGGCACTTTTTAGTAGCAAGAAGGTTTTCAGGAAGTAATATGTAAGAAATATTTATTATTCACTTTGTATAGGGCATAAGATGGTGATCCTTTCTCATTCTTTTGCATTTGGATATTCCCTTCTCCAAGCACTACTTGTTGAAGAGGTTATTTTGTACCAGTAGAGTGAGTTGGTGACCTTCTCAAATATCAGTTATACATATATGTGCAGACCTATATCAGAATTCTCAATTCAGTTCCATTGATCAGTATGTCTATCCTTGCAGTTTTGAGCACTGTAGCTTTATAGTAGATTTAAAGTGAGGTAGCTTGTTTCCTCAGTTTTGTTTTTCTTTTTCAGTATGGTTTTGGCTTTTCAGGACCCCTTGCCTTAACAAATAAAATTAATTTTTGGCTTTTCCAGTTTAGTAAAAATGCTGTAGCAGTTTTTACAGGATTGTGTTAAATCTGTAAGTCAATTTGGAAATGGTAGACATCTTAAAGATTAGTCTTCCAATCCATGAACATGTAATATTCTCCCATTTATTTCGGTCTTATTTGATTTCCTTTAACAATGATGTTTAGTTTTCTTTGTACAAGTCCTTCACATTCTTAGTTAAGTTTATTCCTAGATATTTTTTTAACTGCTTTCTAAATGGAATTTTTTCTTGATTTCCTCCTCAGACTGCTCATTATTAATGTAAAGAAATGCTACTGATTTTTGTGTTAATTTTATATCCTACCACTTTACTGAACTTGTTTATCATCTCTAGAAGTTTTTTGTAGATTTTCAGGGATTTCTATGTATACTATCGTGTCTTCTGTAAATAGTGAAAGTTTTTCTTCTTTTCCAATTTGTATTTGTTTTTTTGTTTGTTTGTTCATTTGTTTGTTTTTTGCCTAAGTGCTTGACTGAGTATTTCAAATACAATGTTAAATAAGAGCAGTTACTATGAACATCTTTGTCTTGTTCCAGATCTTGGAAAGAAAACCTTTAACATTTCACCATTGAGTATGGTGTTAGCTGTGGGGTTTTCATATATAATCTTTTCTTTTTTTTAATAAATAGAAATCATAATTATCAAATTTATTTGGAAGGGTAAATGGTCCCGAATAGCAAGAAATATCTTAAAAAAGAAAAGCAAAGTCAGAGGACTTTCACTTCCAGACTTTAAATCATATTACCTAGATACAGTGTTAAAAACAGCATGGTACTGACATAAAGACAGACACATAGACCAATGGAACTGAATTGATGGCTCAGAAATAGACCTTCATATCTATAATCAAGTGATTTAAAAAAAAATTTTTTTTACATACTTAGATTACATAAATGTTACACAAAAAATATTTAGTTTCCCATACACCCCACCTGCCACATCTCCCACAACCTCCCACATAAACATCCTTCATTAGTGTGGCACATTCATTGCAATTGATAAACACATCTTGGGACTTTGCCATTAAGCATGGACCATAGTTCACATTGTAGACCACACTCTTTCCCACACAGTTCTGCATATTATATGATGATATAAAATGGCCTATATCTGTTGCTGCATTGTCACTCAGGACAATTCCCAAGTCCCAAAACACCCCTGTGTTATGCCTGATTTACCCTCTCCCTGCCCCCAGAGCCTCCAGTGGCCACTGGCTCCACATCAATGTTGTAATTTCTTCCATTGGTTGAATCACATGTCTATAGTAGAATACTAGTAAGTCCACTCTAGTCCATAGCTCCTCCCCCCATCCTGAGAAGTCTGGGTTGGTGATGTCCACTCCACCTCCAATTGAGAGGGGGCTTATATCCCATGGGCAAGATGGATGGGATTATCCTGCCTGCAGCTGCAGACTCTCCATCCCCTGGGATGACCATTGTCCAACATTATCCCCCTCCAGTTGTCCTGGGTGAATCCAATGATCAGTAGAGTAGGAATTGCTGCTCCACTGAGGTTCCAGGCCCAGCTGGCACATGGACAGCACAAAGAATCAAGTCTCTGGATGTACACCTGCAAACCACAGCACCAAGTATAGGTTTGAATAGAAGGGACAGATGAGACATAGTTGAGTCCAACTCTGTCACTCTCAGGAGCACAAACTTCAAAGTAGGACCCATTGGCAAGGCACCAAGCTCCGGAATTATCTGCCCTGACATAGGACCTGGGTGTCTTCAGAGCCCTCAGAAGCCCTGTTATTTGGGGTGATATCCACTTTGGAATTCTATGAGATCCTGCTGAGATGTGCATAAGCTTTACTTCTGGGATGACCTCCTGACTTATTTTGAAGTCTCTTAGCCATATGAACTCATTTGTCTTTACCTTTTCCCCCTTTTATTCAAGGTCTTTTTCCAGTTGCATTCCCAATTGGTGCTTGATAGCAATACCTTGGTGCCAGGGAGGCTCATCCCCGGGAGTCATGTCCCACACTGAGAGGAAGGTAATGCATTCATATGCTGAGTTTGGCTTAGACAGAGGACACATTTGAGCAACAAGGAAGCTCTCAGGAGGCAACCCTTAGGCACCCCATAACAATAGGCTAAGTTTCAATTTCAAGCGCAAAAACTCATAAGGCTAGGTTTCCTTTTATTCTTAACTTTCAAAGTGTTTTTATCAAGAAAGGATGCTGTATCTTGTCTAATGCTTCTTCTGCATCAATAAAGATAATAATATGATTTTATTTTCTTTCGATCTGTTAATGTGATGTATTACACTGGTTGATTTTCTTATGTTGAACCACCCTGGCATACCTGGAATACAACCCACTTGATCATAGTGTAGAATTCATTTGATGTGTTGTTGAACACTATTAGTAAATATTTTGTTGAGGATTTTAGCATCTGAGTTCTTTAGAGAGATTGGTCTATAGTTTTCTTTTCCTGTGGTATCTTCATGTGACTTTGGTATTGGGGTGATGTTGTCATCACAGAATGAGTTAGGTAATGTTTCTTCCACTCTTATTTTTTGTAAGAATTTAAGCAAGACTGGTGTTAGTTCTTTCCAGAATGATAGATAAAAGTCTCCTGTGAAGCCATCTGCCCCTGGGCTCTTCTTGGTTGGGAGGATTTTGATGACTAATTCAATCTCACTACTTGTGGTTGGACTGTTGCCTTCTATTTCTTCTTTCATCAGTATAGGTGGCTTGTGTGTTTCTAGAAATTTGTCTGTTTCATGTAAGTAATTTCCTCCTTAACCCACTGATTAAGTGTGGTGTTTAACTTCCATATATTTGCATCTATTCTGGTTCTCTGCCCCTTACTAATTTCTAGCTACATTCCATTGTGGCCAGAGAAATTACTTTTTATAATCTCAATCTTTCTGAATTAGTTGAGACTTGTTCTGTCACCTAGAATGTGGTCTGAAAAATGATCCATTGCACTTGAGAAGAAGGTATATTCTGCTGTATTTGTGTGTTGTATCTATATCTCTCTTTTAGGTCAAGTTCCTCTAAAATATTATTCAAAGACTCTGTTTCTTTATTAACCCTCTCTCAAGAGTGTTCTGTCTAATGGTGCATTAAAGTCTCCACTATGATAGTAGAAGCTGAAAATTTCCCAACTTAAAACATCAAAATGGATAGAAGTATAAAGAGTCACTGTTTCATATGACATAAAAACAACCAAAAAAGGAAAAACAGTAATAATCCAGGAAAGGATAAAAGAGACAAATGAGTAACATAGGGAAAAACATAATGACCTATAGGATCAAAATATACCAATTAAATCAGAAGACATATAAAAATGTTGGTCAGATTTCGGCTTCTACCATGACACTGAGAGTGCACAAGAATCCCCCTTCATGATAAACAACTCTAAACTTGAACAAAATGCATTTAAAACTGTTTTCAGGCATTGGACAAGAGGCATAAAAGGCCATTTATCCATAATATAATGGAAATTAATGAGAAGTGAGTCAAGTTTTTCCTGCACTTATCTACTGTTTGCTGATGAAGCACAGAGTACCAGCAGAGTATAAAGTTATTGAAGAGCTGAAGAGGCAGACATTGAAGTTTCCTCCACTTGAAGAAGGAGTAACAGTAAAGTTGGGGTATGAAAATGATGTGTCCTAAAAATCAGCATTGTGATCTCCCTGTGAATCTTTAACTCAGTACTGAGCTGTATATGTGCAAATGGATTATCAACAGACCTGGGAAGGGAGATACTACAGTGCTGAGAGCAGAACATAAATACCAGAGTTCATGAAGGACTGGGAGAAGCTGGATTTACAGTCCAGCCAGTATAGCAAATATATTTGATTAAATGCAAGCATGATGTTAAGACAAAAACACACACACAGAGACACATTAGAACTGTGAAGACCCTGTCCCTTTAGTAAATAGTATGCCTTAAGCCTGAAGATGACACCAAAGAGATCCCCTTAACAAAAACTAATATGAAACCTGAATGTTTCTAAAGGCATTGTCAGTAAATTATTGTTATCCAGAATAACCTCAGCACCCCTATTGAAAGACAAAATAATCTGGGCTCCTTCTAATATATCATTTTTACAGTACAGTAATTATAAAAATAAATTACCAGACAAAACACAAAGCAAGAAAATGTGAACCATATTAATGGGGAAAAGTTAACACAAACAGATTTCAATATAAACCCATGTTTAAGATAACATCCAAGGATTTTAAAATTACTTTACATATATTTAATGCTTTTCCACAGTAATTGACTCTTTTAAAAGTAAAGCCAAATATGTGATATCTATAGTAGGTGAATAGTAAAAGGATATACAAACATATATCTGTAAATATAGGTATAGAAATGCTACTGTTCAATGTAGTACTACTGGAAAAAGTAGACTTCTAAATTCCAGAAATATGAAGGACAGTATAAAATAACCACAGACCCAGTTTTTCAGAAAATTAAAATAAAATTCCTAACAAAACTTCAAAACGCATGCACAGAATTTTCTAAAATTAAAAGGAGGAATAGAATTAAAAAAAAATAATGACAGTGATTGTGAGGGATAAAGTTCTAATTTTGTTGAAACGTAGGACAAAGACCTCATGTACCTTTCTGTTTTTCACTCCTCATTTTTGCCAAAATTATTTTATTGTTAGAGATGATATATTGGAATCCCAGCAAAACCGATTCAGCAAAAAATGTAGTCATAAAATTATTTTTGTAAATTATTCTTTCTTCAACTTTTACTTATATTATTTGAAAGTACATTTATGATTATAAAAAACTGATTTCAATGCTATGTGGAAATACTTTCTCTTCTTGATTTTTCAAGGAATAAGTAGAGCCTATTGAGTTGACATTGTTATAAAAAAATCTCCATCAGTTTCTCATGTTGCTTTAACCCCAAGATCACCAATTGTGAAATAAATCAATGCTGGCTTTTTTTTTAAAGGATTTATTTTTTTTTATTTATTCCTCCCCTGCTCCATTGCTGCTTGTGCTCACTGTCTGCTCTCTGTGTCCATTCACATCACATTTCCTCAGTGTCTGCTTGCTTCCCTTTGTTGTGTCATTTTGCTGCACTAGCTCTTTGCAGGCATGGGCTGTCAGCTCTCCATGGGCGCGGGCCAGCTTGCCCTCACCAGGAGGCCCCTGGAACCAAACCCAGGACCTCCCATATGATAGAGAGGATCCCAATCTCTTGAGCTCCATCTGCTTCCCAATGGTGGCTTTTTAATCTCTAATTAAGCTTATCTCAGTATCACTGAATTTTTTATGAAGAGAATTGTGCTTTAAAAATTCTTCAAGCATATCATATTATTTTTAGCTCCTTGATACATACCATAAAATTCTCTCCTGCTATTCTAGAGTTTAAATAGTTTTTATTGTAAAAAGACTTGCTTCTAAATCTACTTAAAAATTATTTCATTACTGTTAATTAGTATAAAATTCACAAGAAAAGAATTCAACTGGTTATATATTGGACATTAAATTAATTATAAAATATTTACTGATTCTGCACTGATAAAATGAGTTGCACAAACATTATTGCATTGAATACAACAATATATTTACTGTGTAGACCAATTAGATGGTACTGCCAAATTTACTGGGGAAATTCCACCATGTTTTCCTTGTAATGCCTCAAAATTACTCTCCTGCTCTCATGATCACAATAGCTCTCTGGTATACTTGCAAGGTGAAATCTCCATTTGAACAGGACTTGAACAAAAATTTTAGGTTGATTTATTTTACTTCCAAACAAAACAAAAATGCATGTACAAAAAATTATGCATAAGTTATCTCAAGGAAACAAATAATATATCACAGAAATTTCAGCCTCCTTAGATGGTTTATATGTTTTATTTGTAAAAATCTTGAGCTTGACAAATTTGTAGAGAGATAACGGTGGTAGAAAAAGTATTGTTCTCAAAGTTAGAGTGCTTTAGTGTCATAAATAAATGATACTTCCTCAAGACGGAACACTTTTGCACTTCAAATGACTTTGATATGAAGGTGAAAAGGCAGCCTACTCATTGAGAGAAAATTTTTAGAAACCACATCTGATAAGCGTTTGATCTCCATGATCTACATCTTTTTATCATGCAACTCAATGATAAAAAGACAAGCAAACCAATCAAAAAATGGGCAAACGACTTGAACAGACATTTTTTCCAAAGAATACATACAAATGGCCAAAAACCAAGATGCTCACTTCACTAGCTATTAAGGAGATACAGACAAAAACTAAAATGAGATATAATTTCATGCTTTGCAGAATGACCAATTATTAAAAGGCAGAAAATGGGAAAACTCCTTTACTGTTGGTGGTAATGGAAAATGGAGTTCACTGTGTTATACAGTCCCATTTCTGGTACAATCTTTCCAAAGCGTGCATTCAGTGGCTTTAAGTTTCAATACAGAGTTGTGCTGTCATCATCTTCACCTCTGTCAATTTTATAACATTTTCAATACTCCAAAGGAAAAATTTCATACCTTCTTGTACCACCCCATCTTTGAGTATAAGGTTTAAGAAACCACCACCTATGGCAAAATCTTTTAGATGTTTCCTTATATTTTCTTCAAGGAATTTTATGGTTTGTTTCTCTATTTAAGTCCTGTATCCATTTTGTGTTACTTTTTGTATAACATGTGAGATAGGGGTGCTCTTTCTTTCTTTAAATATGAATATCATATTCTCCCAGCACCATTTGTTGAATAGACTGTTCTGACCCAGCTGGGTGGACTTAAAAGCTTTGTCAAAAATCATTTGATTGTAAATGTGAGGGCCTGTTTCTGAATTCTCAATTCTATTCCATTGGTAAATATGTCTATCTTTATGCAGGTGCCATGCTGTTTTTACCACTGTAGCTAAGTAATATGCTTTAACAACAGGATGTGAGTGTGTGCCAGCTATGTTCTTCTTTTTAAAGACATTTTTGGCTATTTTGGGCCTCTTATCCTTCCAAATATTTATATTTGGCTTTGCCATTTATGTAAAAAAAAAAACAGCTTTTGGAATTTTGATTTGGATTGCATTGAATCTGTAAATTGTTTTGGGTAGAATTGACAACTTAACAATATTTAGCCTTTAAATACAAGAACATTGAATATTTTTTACATTTATTTAGGGCTTTTGAAAATACTATCAGCAATGTTTTGCAGTTTTCTGTGTATAATTCCTTTACAACATTGTCTGATATTAATACTAGTTTCCTTAAATTAAAAAAAATTTTTTTTACAGTTGCTCTTGTTTAAGGAATTTTGGTATTGATTTCCTCTTAAAATTGCTCATTACTAATCTGTTGAAACATCACTTATTTTTTATGTTGATTTGTAGCCTCCAATTTGCTAAATTAGTTATTAGCTTTTAAATTTGTTGTAGACTTTTTCAGAATTGTCTATAAATAGGATCATATCATCTGCAGTCTGGGAAAGTTTCACTGCTTTCTTCCCAATTTGGATGCCTTTAATTATTTATTTTTCTTCACAATTCACTCTGGCTAGAGCATACAACACAATGTTGAATAATATTGGTGACAGTGAACATCCTTGTCTTGTCCCTGAGAATGATGTTCACTGTACATTTTTAAATTTTATTTTATTTTGGTATCTTTTTCTAGCTTTGATATTAGTGTGATCCTAACCACATACAATGAGTTAGGAAATCTTTACTCTGTTCAAATTTTGGAGGAATAAAAGCAGGATTGGTGTTTTTGGAATGTTGGTGAAATTCGCCGGTGAACCCATCTGATGGTCCTGTGATTTTCTTTGTTATGAGGTTTTAATCAGTGATTTGGTCTCTTTAGTTGAGATCTTCTATTTCTTCTTGAGTCAGTGGAGGTATTTTAAATGTTTCTAGAAATTTATCCATTTCACCTAGTTTATTTTATTGGGACAAACTTGAGCATAAAGTGCTCTTATGCTCTATTTTATTTCTGTGTGATTGATGGAATGTCCCTTCTTTCATTTCTGATTTTAGTTATTTATATCTTCCCTCATTTTATCTTCATCAGAATTGTTAAAGTTATGCTGATTTTATTGATCTTTACAAGAAATAACTTTTGATCTCATTGATCCTCTCATTTGTATTTTGTTCTCTATTTCATTTATCTCTAATATATTTTCTGTAATTTCGTTCCAACTGCTCTTATTGAATTTATTATGTTCTTCTATTTCTAGTATATCAAGTGGTAAATTTAGGTTTCATATATGAGATCTTTCTTTTTTGGTGTTGTAACTATTCAGAGGTATAAATTTCTTAGCATTGTTTTTCTGCATCTATAAGCTTTGATATGCTTTGTTTTTGGTCACTTTCCTCAAGATATTTACCAATTGCTTTTGTGATTTTTCCTTTGACCCATTAGTTTTTTAAAAGTGTTTGCTTTAATTTCCATATATCAGTAAATTTTCCAATTATCTCTCTGGTATTGATTTTTAGTATCATTTCAGTTTTGTCAGAGAAGATTCATTGTATGATTTAAATTTTGTTAAATTTATTAAGTCTTGTTTTGTGGCCTAGCATATGGTCTATTTTAAAGAATAATTCATATGCTCTAGAGAAGAATGTGTATTCTGATCTTGCTGGGTGAAGTGTTCTGCATATATGCTAGCTCTATATTGTTTATAGTATTGCTCAAGTCTTCCATTTCCTTAGTATTCTTCTATCAAGATGTTCTATTCATTATTAAATATTGTGTATTAAAAATTGGAGTTACATAAAAAATACAATATCATACAAGTATTTATAATTATCCAAATGGTTACCATTATCAGAAACTTACTAGATCAATAGAACCATCTATTTCAGCTTTCAAAAGTTTCAATATTTGTTTAATTATTGCGGTTCTCTGCTGTTTCAGAGCAGATTTATAACTGTTTTGTTTTCTCATTGAATTGACCACTTCATCCATGCTTAGTGTACTCATGTATCCTTTTTAACAGTTTGGGACTTGAAGGTTATTTTATCTGAAATTAGTATCATCACCCTTTTTTGGGGATAATATTTGCATGGGATATTTTTCCATCCTTTCACTTTCAACCATCTTGTGTCTTTGAATTTAAGTTGAGTCTCTTGTAAAAATTATATAGTTTTAACCATTGTACAATCTCTGCCTTTAGATGGAGACTTTAGTCGATTTCCATTTAAACTAGTTACTAATAATGCAGAAGTTTCTTCTGCCAATTTTGCTCTTTGTACATTGTTTATTTTACACATTTTTATCTTTCAATTTTTCCATTAAGCTCTATTTTCATATCTATTTGACTTTCTTTGTTGTAGAATTTTGAGTCCCTTCTCATTTCCTTCTGTTTATTTTTCAGATATTTTTGTGGTTATTTTTGTGCCTAAATACTACATCCTTAATCTATAATAGTCTGATTTGGTTGGATACAAACATTGTTCCTGTACCCTACCCCATCCCCACTTTTTGGTTATACATGTTAGGTATTAATTTTTACACAAATATCCTAAACCTTAGAATTGCCATTATTTTTTTTAATAAAGATTATTTTTATTTATTTATTTATCCCCCTCTTGCTGCTTGTGCTCGCTGTGTCCATTTGCTTTGCATTTTTTTGTGTCTGCTTGTCTCCCTTTTGTTGTGTCATCTTTCTGTGCCAGCCCACGGCGTTGTGCGAGCAGGCTTGCCTTCAACAGGAGGCCCCGGGAATCGAATCCAGGGTTTCCCATATGGTAAACAGGAGCCCAACCAATTGAGCCACAGCCACTTCCCTTGCCATTATTTTTTAAGCACGTGCTTTCCAGAACCTGTTCAAATAAAAAATTGGAATTACATAAATATAAAATACAATATAAGTATTTATAATTACCCATATGTTTACCATTATCAGAAATTGTTACTCTTTTATGCTGCTTCAATCCACTCTGAAGAATTTCCTGTAACATTGCTTGTACAACAGGTCTTGTAGTGATGAACTCCTTCAATTTTTATTTATCTGGGAATATATTAATTTTTCCCTTATTTTTAAGACAGTCTTGCCAGGTATAAAATCCCTTCAGCAGTTAAATATGTTATCCCACTCCCTCATGCTTCCATGGTTTTTGCTGAGAAGTCAACATTTAATTTTTATTGTGACTGCCTTTTAAATAACATGTTGCTTTTCTCTTGCAGCTTTCATAATTCTTCCCTTGCCCTTTCATTCTACAGTTTTACTGTTTGGGCAGTAAACAAGTTTATCCTGTTTGTTTTTCCTGGTCTCTTTGAATGTGCGTGTAAGTATTTCATTAAATTAGAGAAGTTTTCTGACATTATTTCTTTGACTATTCCACCTGCCCCTTTATTTTTTTCTTCTAGGTCTCCTGTTATGGCTATATTTTTATTCTTGAAGTTGTCCTACATGTTCACTTTTTTTCATCTTTTTTCTTTCTCCTCTTCAACCTGAATAATTTTAAATGTGATGTCTTCAATTTATCTGATTCTTTCTTCTGTATATCCAACATCTGATATTCTTTGATGACATGATATTTTATCTTATTCCTTTGGATGACTTGTGATTTCTTGCATCTTTGTTTGTCTTGTAAGCTTTTTTTTTTACAATGTAAATTTTAATATTTTAATGTTATAAGTATGTGATTTAGTCTGTAAGTTATCTGATTCTTAAGTTTATATTCAGCTGGTTTTATGCCAAATATATCATTGAGTGATATATGATCACTAAAAAAAAATCAAAGCATAAAACACTTTTCACTGTCTTTTGAAGATTTGTTCTGTTTTGGTTGCTACTCTACTATCAAGATCAGCCTGAGGCAAAAGTGTTGAGTCCTCTCTTTTTCAGAGTCTGTCTTCTGGTCTTCCTTCTGGGCCTTAGAAATAGCCCTGTTCACTGCAAATGGAATGCCTCCCTCATCTCTGTGAAATAGAAATTTCCCCCTTTAGGGTGCTTTATTGTGGTGTTAAAACCAGGAATCTTTTGACTTAGATAGCTTTGAATTGATTGTTTCTCACACTCCTTTAACTGTCTGCAATGTGTTTCTAACTGCAGGGTAAGTTCTGAGGAGAGCAAGAGGGAAATGGGACTCCTGAATTAGGCATTCAGGCTGCCACTGGGTAATAGAAGGGAAGCCATAGACATGCTCTCTAACATGGCCATAGCGATTAGTCTGTTCCCACTAAAATTTTTTTAATTTCACTGTACTTTTTATGAATTGAATAATTGCAATTCAAAATTTTATCAAATGTATAATATATTGCTTTGTAATTCCTTGATCCAAACCTTCATATTCTCTCCTGAAATTCAGCAATATAAACATTTTCTTGTAGGAGTTGCTTCTTAATTTACATGAACATTGACTTCACTATCATTTATAGTGAAATATTCACAATAATGGATTTCATCTAGTTGTATATAGGAGAAGTAAGTTTTGGCCATTAATATAATTATAAAATCTTACTCAGCAATGATTTTTACTTTCTTCTCTCATATTTTTTTTAATATAATAAAAGGCAATACATTAAAGTTATAAAACAAGTTGCACAAGTATTGGTGTGGCTAAACACAATACCTATGATGTGTTTATGAATTGGTTGATACTCCCAAGACTGATTAGAGAAACTCCACCATGTTTTCCATATGATACCTAAAAAATTCCCATTCATCAACTGTTGCACACTCCTAAAAAGAAGTTAGGTATGCTGCACCAGTCAATGCAAAATATATGAAAATATGGGTTTTACAAAAGTCTATTTAACATAAGTCAAAATGTATTATAAATATTTAATACTAAAAGTGGGATGTTTGGTGGGATAAAATTATATAAACACATAAATACAAATATATATACATAAGCTTTATATGCACAAAGGAGAATACTTGGATGAAAATATGTCTAAAGAATAACAACATTTATAAATAATTTTCAATTCTTCTTTTGAATTTCTTACAAAATAATTTGTGTGTAATGAATAATGTTTAATCCTATGATAGTGTCCCACTTTTAAATATAAAAATATTTTATTCTGAGAAAGGTATTATTCCATCCTTGGTAGTTAATGATCTGCCCTATCAGTCAGAGACTAACTATTTCTCTAGAAATATCTTTATTTTACCCAGTCATAAAATAGACCGTCACAAAATAATACCAAAAATGCTGCCCAACATTATATTTCTATTAAAGGGAAGGCAACACTTTGTTTCAAATTAACATGCATGGGGAGGCGGGTGTGGCTCAGTCGATGGAGCTCCCATTTGCCATATGGGAGGCCCCAGGTTCACTTCCCGGGGCCTCCTTGTGAGGGCAGGCTGGCCCGTGAGGCGCGGTGGACTGATGCAGCAGGGCCTCACAGTGGGAGGTAGATAAGCAGACACAAAGGAAACAAACAGTGAATGGACACAGTAAAGCACAAGCAGCAAGGGGGGGGATAAATAAATAAATAAATAAATCTTAAAAAAAAAAAAATTTAACATGCATGTATTAGTCCTTGAACTTTAATTCTTGGCACCATGCCAAGAAATCTTCCTTGGAAGTTAGTCCCAAAGATGACCAAATATTGCATTATCAGCAATTCTTAAAATAAGAGTTGCCATTGCATTGTTAAGGTGAAAGGCAAGGGATGCTTTCCTTTTTGGTGTTCACCATAGCTCACTGGTAAGACATCATTTCTAGGTGAAATTACTCTTTGGCTGGGACCTGAACAAAAATTTTAGGTTGATTTATCTACTTTGAAATTAAAAATAATTTTAAAATTAAATTTCTGTAATCTAATGGAAACAATTATAATATTGCAGAAAATTCAGGCTTCTAATGGTTTACATTTTTATTTGTGAGAAAAATTTAAAGTTGAAAACTTTCTAGAAGGATAAAACTCGTAGAAGTTTTTGACCCACTTTGACTCCTGGTAACTATTAATCTGAATGTTTCAACATTTTAGTTTATCTAAAAAAATGGGGCATTATTAGAAAGATATGAATATTCATATACATATAATGTATACCTTACTTAAGCATCACAAAATTTATAGAATTGGAAATATAGAACTGATGGAATCAGGGTCATCAAGCAATATGCATATATTGAAAATATAACTTTTCAAAGAAATTTGATGAAATAATCTGTTAAAAAACACGACCAAAATTTAATAACAATATATGTTCTATAATATTAATACACCTAAGGTTTTAATTTCTGACCTGTCATTTGTGCTAAATAATACTGGATAGAAAAGAAAAATAAATGAGGCATTAAAACTCTATTGTTGTTTTACATAACTAGCATATTTTGATATGCTGAAATTAAATATAAATAGGACTAGAGTGTTATCAGCATGATCTCTGGATGCAACTAATCTGGTTAGAATCACAGAG
>JAQZBX010056198.1:0-18239 GCA_029593785.1 Cabassous unicinctus
CTTCATTGACACCTGAGGACAAAGATAACATTCTTTAATGGTTTCCACTTTTTGAACTTCATACAAATTTTCCTTATGGCTCACTGTATGGTCTATTTAGCAAGTCCAATGTGCATTTGAGGAATGTAAAATAAGTAGCATTGGGGTATAGAGTTCTACAAATGTCAGTAAGGTCCACTTGAAAAACTGCATTGTTCAAATCTATCCTTATTTGTATCTGATATTTTTTCAGTTGTTGGACCTTGTATTCATAAGAGTTCTCCAGCAAAATGAAAGTGATATATAATGTAAATATTTTGACATTTATTATAGAAATTGGATCAAATAAATGACAGTGGGGTTGAGCTAGTTCCAATTCCAAAGGGCAGGAAAAAAGCTGGGAAGTCCTATGAAGTTTTTTGATAAAATTCCCAAGAGAAGCTGACTGGCTGAAAGAGAGATGGAAATTCTTCCTTCTGACTGCTGTGATCATCTGTTCTTTTAAGTCCTTTGGCAGATTGGATGAGACTCCTCTCATTGTTGAAGAAATCTCCTAAGTTGATTGTAGATGTTATCAGAAAAAGATACAATTGACTTATTAATGATTTAAATCCAGGAAATATCCTCACAGTAATAATCTGGCTGGTGCTTGCTTGCCAAAAAACTGGATACCATAATCTAGCCAAGTTGACTCATGAAATTAAGCATCACAGAGTGTTTTGTTTTGCTGAAGCTGCTGATGCATAACAGAACTGGATTGGCATTTATAAAGGAAATTTATCTGGGGTAAAATCTTATTTTTCCAAGGCTGTGAAAATGTCCAAATCATGATGCTGTGTCACCAAAGGGCAGCTGCTGGATCCTGGAATCCTGCCACATGGCATGGCAAGATGGCAGCCAATCACTGGCATCCTGTCTCTCAAATGACAAGGTCAAAATGGTGTCTCTAATTCTCTGTGTGTTACTGTTTTCTTTGCTTATATAAGGCCTCAGCAAGAGGGCAGAGACAAGTTGGGTCATGCCTCACTGAGGTAGTCCAATCAAAGGCCCTAAAGTGATCTAAACAAAATTGATCTAATTAAAGTTCCCTTAACTTAATCTAATCAAAAGTCCCCATCAATAGGCACAGGATTGGATTACACAAAGAACATAATTTTCTGGGGTCTGCAAATGACAAACCAGGACCAGAGCTTTGCCTTAAAAGTGTTTAATTATGGTAATTTTTTCCCATTACTCCTTTTAGTTCTCTTAATTTTGCTTTCTTTATTGTGATTTTGTATTATTATGCCCATAAATATGCTATGTAATTAATTTGAATCAAAATTTAAAAATGAACTTGATAAAGTGTTATGAAAAAAATGACTATTTCAATTAGGGAATAGGTCTCCAAATTGAATCTTATACAATGTGGTATTGATTGATGTGTGAAGATTAAAATTTAAGAACTTCTGTTTAAATGTATTGTGCTGACATTTTATTATATAACATTATTATTTACACATTGCTTGCTAAACAATGCCTTTCAACAACATAAACATAATAATATATAAATGTACAGTCCCATAGATGGGAACATAGTATTATTTTACTGAAAATCCTTTGTAATAAAAAGAACATTTTCAGGCAGAGTAAGAGTTTGCCAAGTGATAAATCTGATCATTTAACTATCACATCAGTACCTTGTGGTAATAACAATCTTAGAATTAACAGAAGTGAGAGTGCTGGGTGTAGTGATAATCATTTACCCAGTTTACATAGCTAGAAATTGGATCTGTAATATTTTATTGACTTTTTCTGTAAAATTGCATGTTTTGGGGAAATTATCCAGGATGGCAACCCATTTTTCATCCACTGGAGAGTACAGTAACCAATACAATTGTTATTATAGGGATATGGTCCATAACATATGAGACACCAATAAGAAAGTCTACTTAAAACATAATTTCATGATTTTATCTTCAAAATACATAAGAAAGGATGCATTGGAAGCAATATATGTGGAAATAGAGGGAAAAAAACATTTTTTTCTCCTTGGAATAGAGATTTTAATGCCTACAACTTATAATCTTAATCTTAAAATTTCTCAACATAGCAGTGATTTTCATTTTATAAATACTAATTTTTCATTGAGCAAAAATGATTATTTAAATTTCATACTGCCATATTAAAATAGGTACATTATCATTGATCTCTTTCACTAGCCACAGCTTTCTTAGATTCTTCTTTTGTCTTCAGCCTTCAGTCAATTCAGGTCACTGAAATTGGAAATGAGAAAAAAATTAATTTTGAATCATATTTTATGTCATGTCATCGAAATGAGAATGGCTTCAAACAATTATCCTTTATTTTTTCAGGATAAATCATTCTTGTTATGACTCTCTTTACAGCCTCCTTTATCTGCTTGTTTCTGAGACTAAAGATTATAGGATTCAAGAAAGGAGTGAACATGGAGTTGATCGTGTCCTTAATTGAGGGTGAGTTGGAGGTTCAGTTCACATACACAACAGCAACTGAGTTGACAAAGACAGTCACCACGAGGATGTGAGGGATACAAGTGGAAAAGACCTTTCCTCACTCTTCCATGGCTGGAAACTTAAGCACAATAGAAAATATGTGAATATAAGATTTGGTGATGAAAGCAAAACAACCACCACCTATCACCACCACAGAGAAAAAAATTAAAATTTCATTGCTGAAGGTGTCAGAGCAGAAAAGCTTCAGCAGAGAGGGGATATCACAGAAGAATTGATGGAACACATTGGACTGACAGAAGTGAAGCCAGAAAGTATTGCCAGTGTGGATTCCAGAGCAGGCCAAACTACTGATTATGGAGGCCAGAGTCATTTGGACACAGACTTGAGGGTTCATGATCATAGTGTAGCGGAGGGGCTGGCAGAGTATATTCATTTAGAGAGAAACTGCCATATGGTTCTCATGATTCCATTGGCCAGCCCTGCCTAGGCTTCTCAAAACCTTAATACACATTCATTACCAAGACATTAAAAAGTACCCACATGGTTCTGACATACTGAGATTTATCACAATGCACAGGTGGTATAAGCCAGAGCTAGAGAATATGTGTGTGGTGGTTGAGTCTTCAGACTGAAGCCCACTTGTGGATTCAGGGTCTTAGTGTCAACAGATGTCTCCCACACTTACTTGGGTCCACAGGAAGTACTGCTTGACTCCATGTAACAGCTTAACTCTGAATCATTTTGTGATCCCATGTGGAAACAGGTTTATGGTTAAAGTGAATTATCTTTGCTTATCTGTATGCACAATGGACTAAAGTCAGGAGGCCAGGGAAGACATAACAGATTTCAGAACCAGATTGGTTCTCAGGTACATACTCCAGGCTGGCTCTCTCACTAGCCCCAGAGTCTGTTTTAATGTAGTTTCTAATCAGGAGTGGCTGTGTCATGAGGAAATACAATGAGAATGCTTAAGTATGTAGCAAATATGAGAAAAGTGAATTACTTTATTTTCTAAGTGAGTATATTTTTTGTTCAATGCAAACTCACATTTGAGTTGGTGAAACTTTTCCTAGACATTTTTTCTCCTTGACAACACTTCTCCCAGGACATGTGTTCACTCATCTTCCACTGAGCCAGTCCTAAAGTATTGGAGTGAAAGAATTGGTCATTGGTCCATAGGATTCAGTTTGGAGATTCCCATTGGCTCTATCCAAATGGTTTTGTCAGGACAATCAGCTCTGGGCTCCATCCCCTGTCATTGGGAAGCATTGGAGAGATTTGCAATCCACAGAGACATTCATATACAAGTTTTCTTACTCCACTACCCCATGTAAATTCAGGCACTAAAGTGATTCCAGAATACAAAGAAATCCCTGTTTATGCCTAAAAGAATCAATTTTCCTATTTGACATCCACAGACACTGTACATTTCAGGCCAGAACTGCTGGCTTTATCCTTTCATTTTCTTACAAATCCCTGAAAACAAATTCCTGAAATGTTTGTGCCAACCTAGCATAGAAGACTAAATGGGGCATGCTCAATAAAAGAAAAAAACAAACAAACTTTAATTTGTCAATGTTGTTCTGCAAAAAAAGTAAAATTATATTTCTAACCTCAAAAACCTATTATATATCTACTTTTTACAGGACCAGCACTGATTTATGTAATAATTATTTAAGATCAATAAACAGTCATATGCCCTGACTTCATGGATCTCACACTTAAAGAAAGAAAAATATTTCTTCAAATAATCACATAACAATGTAAAAAGAATTCCTAGTAAAAGAGAAATTGTTATAATTACATACATTTTATATAAAAAATTGAAGGGAGGTCAAGGGAGTTTCCCCAGAAAAATTCCAATTTAAGGAAGAAGACTAAATTCAAATAGTGAAAATGAATGAGATATTTGGTAGAAATGACGAGTGAGGCAATATGTTTAAACTACTTTTCTTTCAACAGTGGATATGTCGTTGGATGTGGACACAGCCAACAACAACCTCATCATTTCCGAAGAACGAGGGGAGTGAAATGGCAAACAGAAAAGCTTGCCAAGAGATTCCAAGCAATCTGAATCCTTGGCACCTGTTGGTTCACCTCCAGCCACCATTACTTGCAGGTGGATGTGCAAATAAGCAAAGACTGGATCCTGGGAGTTTGCAAGAAATCTTTTCCTCAACATTGGGAACTTCCACTGTCTTCAGAATGTGGTTTCTGAACTGTGGGTCTACTAAATGGACAGTGCTACTCAGCCAGCACTACACCTTTGACTCCATTCCAGGTGAAGCCTTGATTGTACTGAGTAGGGATTTTCCTGGATATGGATATAGAAAATATTTCTTTTTGTGACATTCCCAGTGGATCCTATATCTTTACATTCACCAAAATTTCTACTTCAGAGCCACTGCAACCATTTTTTTCTCCTACAAATCCAGATAATGATGGTCAGGGTTTCCTGAGTATCTGCTCTGTGATGAATCCAGGCACTGCTATAGCTCCAGTTTATCCTGAGCAAGGTAAATAAAACTTGGAGCACAACACATTTGTGCTCATAGCTAAATCCTTTTCTCTATATTCATACCTGGGACAGAGTTACAGCAGAAAAATATGGATTTTCTGAATCATTTACATAGGTTAAATAGGTAAATTATGAAAAAAATTGCTTTTGAAATATTAAGTATTAAATGGTTGCTTTCTTTGCATCTTAGGTTCACGTTTCCATTCCATAAATGTCATGAATTTTCAAATAAGTTTTTAAATGTTTTCTTATTTTAATTTATAAGATAAACAAGTGTGTTATGGAGATGATAAATTCAATAAACATTTGGGGTATGACTATCCAGATTATATCATTTTCAAAATGATAAGGAGACAAAGCAATATAAACAGTAAAAATACAAAGTTGGATGTACTCAGTTGAGAAATGGATCAATGCCACTTTAACATCTAGAACTGTGAAGACAAATTTTCACAATCACAATAAGGTTTCTCAAACATTTCCTTGAGACTGTACTTGTCTAGGCCTTTATTTCAGATGCTATCCAAACTGAAATATTTGCTCTCCATTTAAGATAAACTCATGGTTACATCAGTCTGCTCCCTCTTCCTTCCTTCTTCAATGCCATTTACATTAATGTGGAAATAAGACATGGATACCAAGTCTTATTACCACACCTTTCAAAATTTCTGAGCCTTTTGCCAGACTGACCAAGAAAAGTAGAGAAGACAAATTACCAATATAAGAATGAATTAGAGAAATTTACACCAGATCTGCAGATAATGAAAAAGTCAATGAGAATATTATGAACATTATATCCATACATTCAACTACCTTAATAAAAAATACATACAAAGACATTAAAGAAAACTACAGAGCAACATCTTTCATGATCATAGATGCAAAATTCTTAAACAAAATATATAGCAAATTGATATATACGCACACACACACACACACAGTCTCACCAGATGACGTTTATCCTGTGACTAGAAAACTCATCCAAAATTAGAAAATCAGTCAACCTAATTAATGAGATCAACAGACTAAAAAGAAAAAAACTATACAGTAATGTGAAGAAATGGAGGAAACCATGTGATGGAATTGAATATCCATTCATGATAAAAATGTGAGCAAGTAGGAAGAAGGCATTGGATTAGGCAGGCAAGGTTCAGCTGTTTTACAAAAGTAACAGAGAAAAAGCGAAAATCTGCCTAAGGTACCTGCTTTGGGGGTAAACAATCCAGGGCAGTGCTCCACAACTCCCAGGAGAGTGAGAGACAGAAAAAGGAAGAAACTGAAAAAAAAAAAGTGAGTTTCTAAACCTTCCAGCCACCAGGAATAGATCCCCTCCCGGATCCCCAAGATAGTAAGTGGAGTTAAAACCACTGGTTCATTGCAGCTGACTGAAAGGGGAGCAGACATCCTTCATCAGTGGCAGCTTTTACAAGGGAAGAAGTAGGGGGAAATATGGGGCTTTTCTTCAGTGAATTTGGCCAGCAGATCCCACTTTGAAACTCAGTTCTGGCCAGACCAAAACAAAAGAAAACTGAGGACATACACCTCCCTGGAAAGGTGTGCCAGGGAGCACCATTTCCTGGCCTGTCTGAAAATTGTATGGACAAAAACTGCACTTGGGTTTCTCTGCTCTTTAACTTCTGGGAGAAAATCTGTACACCATTAGTGAGTTCCTGGCATGATTTTAATAACATAACTTAGGATAAGTTGAACCAAATATCAAAGAAGAACTGTGAAAAAACAACAATAAGCAAGATAGAGAAATTGGCCATCAGAGTAAATTCACCAACACATTCAGATGCCCAAACACAAGCAAAAAATTACAGGCAATACTAGGAAACAGGAAGAGATGGCCCAGACAAAGGAACTTACCAAATATCCTGGATATAAGGAATTTAAGACAATTCATCAATGATAATCACACAACTCTCCTCAATCAATTTAAAGAATTGAAAGAAAATATGATTAAATAGATAAAAGATATTAAGAAAACACTGGTTGAACCTAAAGGACAATTTGAAAGTCTGCAAAAAAAGTAACAGATGTTATGGGAATGAAAGACATGATGGGTGAGATTAAAAATATATTAACAGCATATAAGAGCAGATTTGATTCGTTTGAAGGAAGAATTAGTGATTTTGAAGACAAAAGATCTTAACTGGAAAAGACAGGAGAAAAGAAAGAGAAGAGAATTGAATAAATGTTATAAGGATTCAGGGAATTGAATGACACTGTGAAGTGCAAAAAATATGCATTATCGGTGTCCAAGAAGGAGAAGAAAATGGAAAAGGGGCAGAAATAAAATTTGAGGAAAAAAATGATTGTAAACTTCCCTACCTTAATGAAAGACATAAGTATCAATATCCAAGAAGGACATTATACCACAAAGAGAATAAATCCGAATAGACCTACCCTGAGACATCTATCATTCTGAATGACAAATATCAGAGATAAAGAGAAGATTCTGAAATCAGCAAGAGAAAAGTAAAGTGTCATATACAAGGGAACCTTGATAAAATTAAGTGCCAAACTCTCATCAAAAATCATGGAGGTGAGAAGAAAGGGGTATGATGTATTTAAGGCATTGAAAGAGAAAAACTGCTTGTGAAAAACCCTGTATCCAGCAAAACTGCCATTCAAAAGTGAAGGGGAGTTCATATCCTTCACTGAAAAAAAAAAACTGTTAGAATATGTTACCAAAAGACCAGAATTATAGGAGATACTAAAAGGACTGCTGCAACCTGAGAGGAAAATCCAGAGTGAGACCTTTGGAGACTAAGGTAGAAATGAAGACTACTACAAAGTATAAATTAATGCATAAAAACATAGACAATAGTAAGATATGCCAACATTAAGTCACAGGTTAAAATGGATGAGGCAATTAATGCTTTTCCAGTAATAACATTGAATGTTAATGACTTGAACTCCTCAGTCAAAAGACATAGGCTGATAGAATGGATAAAAAAATTGTGAACTATGTATATGTTGTCTACAAGAGGCCACCACAGACATAAGGAAACAACAGGTTAAAAGTAAGTGGTTGGAAAAAAATATTCCATGCAAATATTAATCAAAAGAGAGCTTAATTAGCAATACTAATATAGTGCAACATAGATTTTAAATGTAAAATTGTTATAAGGGATGAAGAAGGTCATTATATATTAATAAAAATGGCATTCGGCAAGAAGAATCATACTAAATATTTATGCACCTAACTTCAGCGCCCCAAGATACATGAGGCACTCACTGGCAAAGCTGAAGGGAGAAATACAAGTCTATACAATAATAGTTGGAAACTTCAATACAGCACTTTTAGTATTGGATAGAACATTTGGACAGTAGTTAAATAAATAAACAGAGTTCCTGAATAATATGATAAATGAACCAGACCTAACAGACATCTATAGAGCATTGAATCCCAAAACAGCAGTTTATACATTTTTTTCACGTGTTCGTGGATCCTTCTACAAGTTACACCATATGTAGGGTCACAAGACAAGTCTCAAAAATTTAAAAAGTTTGCAATTATGCAAAATACATTCTCTGATTATAACGGAATGAAGCTGGACATCAATAATGGACAGAAAAAAGTACAATTCTTAAATATATGAAGATTAAAGAGCACACTCTTAATAATCAGTTGGTCAAAGAAGAAATTGCAAGACAATTCAGCAAATATCTTTCAATGAATGAAAATGAGAACACAACATATCTGCAAAGGCAGTGCTCAGAGGGAAATTTATAGACCTCAATGCTTACATTAGAAAGTAAGAAAGAGATAAAATTGAAGAACTAACTGCACACCTGGAGGAACTAGAAAAAGCACAGCACTCTAATTTCAAACCAAGATGAAGGAAGGAAATAGTAAAGATCATAGTAGAAATAAATGAAATCAAGAATAAAAATCAATGGAGTGAATCACCAAAAAAAAAGTTGGTTCTTTGAGAAGATCAAAAAAACCCTTAGCTAGACTGACAAAGATAAAAAGAGAGAAGACACAAATAAATAAAATTAGAAATGAGGGAGGAACAATACCACTGACTCCACAGAAATAAGAGAGCTCATAAGAGGATACTAGAAAAAATGGTATGCCAAAAAACTAGAAAATGTAGATGAGATGGACAAATTCCTAGAAACACACAAACCACCTCCACTGACCTTAGAAGGAATAGAAGTTTTCAACAAACCAAACACAAGTGAAGAGATTGGAATAATCATCAAAAACCTCCCAACATTGTAAAGCCCAGGATTGATGGATTCACATGTGAATTCTACCAATCATTCAAAGATGAACTAAACCAATCTTGCTCAATCTCTTTCAAAAAATTAAACAGGAAATAATGCTATCAAACTCATTCTATGTGTCCAAAATCACCCTAACAACAAAACCAGATAAAGTTACTATGAAAAATAGAAAATTACAGACCAATACCCCTCATGAGTATAGATGCAAAAATCCTCAACAAAATACTTGTAAACAGAATCCAAAAGCACATTAAAAGAATTATACACAACGATCAAGTGTTTTTTTTCCCCAGGTCTGCAAGGGTTGTTCAACACAAGAAAAACAGTTAGTGTAATATATCACTTTGATAAATTGAAGAAGAAAAATCACATTATCCTCTTAATTGATGAAGAAAAGGCATTTGACAAAATACAGTACCCTTTCTTGATAAAAACACTCCAGCAATAGGAATAGAAGGAAGGCTTTTCAATATAGTAAAGTCATATATGAAAAACCTGCAGCTAACATTGTACACAATAGTGAAAGATTGAAAGGTTTCCCACTGTGATCAGGAACAAGAAAAGGATGCCCACTGTCACCTTATTATTCAATATTGTGCTACAAGTTTTAAATCGTGCAATTAGGCTAGACAGAGAAATCAAAGGCATTAAAATAGGAAAGGAAGATGTAAAACTTTCACTATTCACTGATGATATGATTCTATAGCTAGAAAATACTGAAAAATCCACAACAAACCTACTTGAATTAATAGATGAGTTCAGTATAGTGGCAGAATACAAGATTAATACACAAAAATCAGTAGCATCCCTATACACTATTAATGTACAATCAGAGAAGGAAATAGAAAAAAATTCCTTTCATGATATTTACTAAAACAATCAAGTATTTAGGAATAAACCTAACCAAGGACATAAGGGATCTGATTTCAGTAAACTATGAAACATTACTAAAAGAAACCTAAGACTTAAATAAATGGAAGAACAGTCCATGTTCATGGATTGAAAAACTAAATATCATTGAGATGTTAATTCTCCCCAGACTGATTTACAGATTGAACATAATCCCAATAAAAATCCCAACAGCCTATTCTTGCAGAAATTGAAAAACCAATGATAAAATTTGGATGTGTGAGGGGCCCAAAATAGCCAAAAGTATCCAAAAACAGAAGAACGAATTTGCATTAACCTCACTTCCTGACTATAAGGTATATTATTTAGCTATACTGGTAAAAATATCATCGTAATGTAATTAGTACAGACACATTGACCAATGGTTTGAATTGAGAACTCAGAAATTGAAACTCACATGTACAGTCAAGTGATTTCTGACAAGGATGTTAAGCTCACCCAACTGAGACAGAGCAGTCTATTTAAAAATGGTGATTGTAGAACTGGATAGCCATACAAAGAAGAAAGAAAACGTATACAAAAGTTAACTAAAAATGGATCAAGGACCTAAATACAAAAATAACAACCATAGAACTCCTAGAAGAAAATTTAGGAAATCTTCTTCAAGATATTGTGGTGGGCAGTAATTCTTAAACCTTACAACCAAAGCATGAGCAACAAAAGAAAAAAACAGATAAATGGGACCTCCTCAAAATTAAACACTTTTGCACCTCACAGGACTTTGTCAAAAAGGTGAAAAGGCAGCCAACTCAATGGGAGAAAATATTTGGCAATCACACGTCCGATGAGGCTTTAATATTCGTGATATATAAGGAGAACATACAACTCAACAATAAAAAGACAAAGTATCCAATTAAAAAACTTGAAAAGTTTTTCAAGGCAAAAGACTTGAAAAGTCGACTGTCCAAAGAAGAAATACAAATGGTGAAGAAATACATGAAAAGTGTTCAACCTCATTAGCAATTAGGGAAATGCAAATCAAAACTACAATGAGATATCATTTCATACCTATTAGACTGGTGACTATTAAAAAGTCAGAAAACTGTAAATATTGGAGAGGATGTGGAGAGTTAGGAATGCTTATTCACTTTTGTTGGGATTGTAGGATGGTACAGCTACTGTGAAGGAATGTTAGCAGTTCCTAAGGAAGGTGAATATAGACTTTTCATGGAACCCAGCAATAAAACTCTTCGATATATACCCAGAAGAACTGAGAGCAGTGAAACAAATAGATATCTGCACACGAATGTTCAAAAAACATTATTCACAATTGCAAAATGTTGGAAACAACATAGCTGTCCATCAACTGATGAATGGATAAACAAATTGTTGAGTATACACATGATAGAATATTTTGCAGTGGTAAGATGAAATGAAGCCATGAAACATATGACAACATGGATGAACTTGGAGGACTTTATGTTGAGTGAATTAAGCAAGACACAAAAGGATAAATATTGAATGATTGTGCTATTATGAACTAAATATATTATGTGAAATAGAAATATATTATGTAAAATATAATATGGGTAAATTTGCATATATAAGACTGTTTTTCTTTGAAGCTGAACAAATATAGGTTAATGCTACAAAATGCCAATACCAGGGGAAAAAACCCAAATCATTATACTAAATAAAGGAGACATGACACAAAGTACTACATATTTTAGGATTCCATTTGTATAAAATGTAAATACAAATTAATTTATAAAGATGAAATTAGATTAGTGGTTATGTAGGGCTATGGAAGGAATGCTAAGAAGGGTGGAGTCTTTCTTTTTGGAGTAATGAAATTTGTATAAAATTTTTGAAGTGATGAATATACAACATTGTGATTATACTAAAATCCATTGATTATACACTTTGAATAGATCATATGGTATGTAAGTATACCTCAATAAAACTGCTTAGTAAACAAATATATAATTGTGCAAGAATAGTCAGAAATAGCTATGTACAGCAGTGGAAACAGAGAGAGATTGAGAAGTGAGGAATTTTCTTGTTTGTTGGTTTTTTATTTATAATTATTATTGAAATAATGAAAATGTTCTAATAAGGATTGAAGTGATGAACAAACAACTGTGTGATTATACCAAATACCATTGATTGTATACTTTGGATGAACTGTGTGCTCTATTACTCTGCATCAATAAAATTGATTTGTTAAAAAAAGATATGGGCTATAGTTACTAGTAATATTTTGATGATGCTCTTTCATAGTTTGCAACATGTATTTCACAACAATGAGAGGTGGTGGTGGTGGAGAGATGTATTGAAGCCTTGTATGAAAATATGTATGTTTAATTTGCAAATTCACAACTTTAACTATACACTTATTGTTTATGTATGTTACTGTGTAAATGATATTCTTCAATAAAATTTTATTTAAAAAAACTGTCAGAAAGCCAAAAATACAAGGGACCATGCTAAATCTGATCAATGGCATTCTACAAAGATACTATAATTATGCTTTATTTTGAAAGAGTATAGGATTTCCTCCTATGATCTGTAACAAGCATGGATATCTGCTCTTATTTAATACCTAACAAATTTAGTGATTGCAGTAAAGCAAGATAAAGAAAAAGAAAGGTATATAATTGGAAAGAAAAAAGTAAAACTGAATTTTCAAATGACATGACTGAAATTCCCTTAAAATTTATTTTAAGTGTTACTAAAACTAATAAGTGAGTTAAGCAATGTCACAGGAATCAGGATCAATATACAAAAATCAATTATATGTCTTTGTACTGACAATGAACAACTGGAAACTGAAATTTGAAAGCCATTATATTTATAGTCACATTGAAATACATCTCTAGTACAGGGACTAGCATGCAGTGTATGTCCAAAAAATGTTTGCTGACTGAATGAGATGAAGAGAGAGAAATGAGGAACATTTCAAAGTCTTTCCTGTATATGGAGATGAGTTTAGGCTTCTCCCTGAAAGTAATATGAAGTGAATGAATGAATGTTTTAAAACTTAGTAAAACATTAGATAAACCAGTCTTATATGTCTAGCTTATCTTGAAAATCCCCTGCTACAATATTAAACATTGCTCTAAGTATTACAAGCACTGGCATATGGAATAAACAATAGTGAGGAGATTGTTTCAGTATTATTTTATTTAACATATACACATACAGAATTTATTATGGAGCCACACTTTGTTCTAAAAGCTTGACAAATGTTAATTTAATTTTCAGAACACCTCTAGAGACTGCATCTATTATAATATTCACCATAAAAATAGGAAGCTGAGGCTCATAGAGTCTAACTTGAGCAGGTTTTGCAATAAGAAAATATTGGGTGAGAGGAGGAAGTGGCTGGATAGAGTAAACAAGATTCAGAGATTTAAAGGATCATTTCAGACTTTTGCTGAACTTCAAGTCAGAAACCCTGTGGTGTCCCACCATCAAACAAAAATGGTTTAGGTGCTGATGAATTTTGAAACAGATTTCATGGCAAGGCAATAAAAGGGTGCCCTGGAAATAGTAGGTAAGCAATGGATATTGCTGAAGGAAAATGAATGTATAGTAACCACTGTATCAACAAGGGAGAACTGTTTTAACAGCTTTATATGGTATATGTTATATACATAAAATTCATCTTTTTTAGGTGTTCTGATTTAAAATGTATGCAAATATGGAACTGTCACTGCAGTCAGGTCTTACCCAATATCATTAAAGGTTCTTTGCAGTCAATCTCCACCCACCTGAAGCCTTTTCAAGAATTTGCCTTTTCTAGAATTTCATATAAATGGGAAATCATGAGAGAATATAATGTTTTGTCTGACCGGTCTCAATTTGTATGACATTTTAAAGATCCATCCATGTTGTTCCTGGTATCCATAGTTAATTTGATTTTAATGATAATTAGGATTTCATTATATGTGTATATCACTTTTTATTTTCTATGCACAAGTTGATGGAAATTTAGGTGTTTTTTACACTTTAGGGTTATTTTAAGAATTATGGCTATGAAATTAATGGAGAAATCTTCATGTGTAAATATGCTTTTATGTATTCTGGGTAAATAAGTGGGAATGGAATTGCTGGGTCATAGAGAAAATGTATATATAAATTTTGAAGTAACTATAAATCTCTTTTCAAAACTGACTGAGGAGGACCAGCAGTCCTTCAAGTTTAAATAAAGGGACTTTAGCAACAAGTCAAAGCTACATGAAGAGATAAAAATCTCAGGTAATAATGTCCACATAGGTATATAATGAAGTCAAATATTTTGTTTAAATAGTTTTTGTCCTAATTTGAAATATTATCAACAGAAATAGCAGTTAGTTGTCATCTAGAATGATAATATGGTAGTATTTTATCCATATTCAGAAAAAAATTCTAAAGATAAAATGTTCTCCTTTCCCTAATCTCTCTAATTAATGAGTAAATCACTCTTCTGTGTAAAATTAAATCAAAATCTGATGGAATTAAATAGGAGAGGCAGGATGTAAATGAGGTAGGGGAAGGGGCACTCTATATTAAAGCCCCTGGTCAGGGCATCTCACTCCAGAACTGAGCTGTGAGTGGTTGCACCTGGACACCAGAGAAGACACTAGTGTTGGAGAGGTGAGTTCAATTTTGTCTTATTTTATTTCAGTTATCAGATATGTACAAATGGAAGATATAATAGAGCAAGTTTCAAATATTTAAGAAATATATTAACTCAGCAAATATTGTCTGAGGCCAACTCAATACTACACACAAAATTTGCACTTAAGAGCATTTGAGTCCTTTGTTCTAGGATCAGTAGGCAGATATTAGATTTTCAATATCCAGGCTGAAGAAATGACATGATCCTTTAGCATTAATCAAATCATAGTTTGGACAACTCTGCAAGATGGTGAACTGAAGATCTCCCATTCACTTATTCAAACTCTAAAGCTGCTGCCAAGGGCTTTTGCTACACTCAGGTTGAACTATCTATGGGAATTGGGAGTTCTCTTAGACTAGACAATCAATGCCCAAGAGAAATATAATAAGACTCACATATAATTATATATATATTTCTAGTAGCCACTTTAAGGAAAGTAAAAAGAAACAATCAGATGAATTTAAAAATAATATTTTTTTGGATGTACCAAGGATTGTACTCAAGACCTTGTATATGGAAGCAGGTGCACAATCACTGCAGTATATCCACTCTCCTATGAGAGTTGGTTTTTGTTGTTTGTTCTTATTTTTAGGAGTTACCCAGAATCAAACCTACTTCTCATACATGGGAAGCAGACACTCAACCACTTGAGCAACATCCACTACTCCAAATTAATTTAATAAGCAAAATATTACTTCAATACATTATCAACATTGTGAATTCCTTTATGAAACAGTTTACATTCTCTTTCTCATTATATCTTAAAATCAGTGTGCATTTTAAACTCACAGCATATCTCAATTCACATATGCCCTTTTCGCTTGCTCAATACCATGTGTGTCCAATGGCTATTACAATGGACAGCACAGGTATAGACTTTCACCACTAAATTATTTTTATATTTTATTTTTTTCATGTTATTTTTCCTTCACTACCTAAACTTAAAACTTAATGATGAATTCTGGTGTTCATTCAAACTAGTATTTCAAATTTCAGGAGTCAGGGCCATGAGTTTTTGTGCAGGTATTTATATATTATCTTAATAACCAACACTAGGATTGTACATAAATGTTATACAATTTCTCTAGGTATGTAAGATGAAAGATGCCCAAAGGATAGTGTCATTTAACTCTTGGAAGTTCCAGTATCATGCACATTCTCCCCCACCTCCAGATATTGGCCTTGACTGAACACTTTAAAGAAGCAAATAGAAGTCTTACATGTCTGGCTTATCTTGAAAATCCCATGCACTTAAAATGTTCATATGTCTGCTGCCTGCATGCGTGAACTCACTAAAAAGAGCTCAGTGGGGAAGATTTTTTGTACTCCAATTTTCTGTTCTTTTAGAAGAAGAACATCAGACCTAAGTTGCCACTGGAGGAGCTAGTTTCCAAGGTCAAAGAACTGGAGCCCCACCTGAGAAATATTCTACAAATGAACACAAGGATTCTGAAGTTCCAAGGTAAGGAACTTATGGTTGTACAGCCTGCTCCCAACCCATAAAGGGCCCTTGAACAAAAAAAATGTTCAAAGGTATCTCTATCAAAAAAGCATATGAGCTGAATTCTGGCATCTCAAAATTTTATAAGGGAGCCAAATGAAGTAAGTGATCGTGGTCTAAAGGGTCCCATCTTGAGTATCAAAAAGCCTCTATCCACACTGTTGCATTAGTACAAGTAGTTCTGCACCCAGATCTTATTAACTTGGACTAGCTGGTGATTCTAGAAATCCACAAAGCCACACCTTCCAAGTTTTCCTGCCCCTCTGCAAGTTCTGGGTGTAAGTTTTCCCCTAGATTCAAAGACATACCTGCCCATACACAATGAATACCTTCCTTTATCTTGACTTCTGAACTGATAATCTATCTTTTCCCAAAACTCCTAGCATTGTCTCTTCATTTTTGGATATAACTATAGGGAAAAAAAGCCTGGAAAGTAATTGCTTAGTCAACAAGGCTAAGTATGGAAGGTAATTGCAAAGAAAACCAATTTTAAGGTTTCAACATTATTCTAAATTTTTTCAAATAATTTTTCCATTATTCAAATACCTATCCTATTAGATATCTGTATTTTCACAGAATCAATGATAATTCATATAATTATTTTTAGAACAGACAACCACCATAGTCTCATATAAATCATGCATTAAAGAAAGAAAAATCTTGACTTAAATAATCAAATAATGTAAAAGGCATCCCTACTATGAATAAGAGGATTGGTTAGAAGTATATCCATCCTTTCTAATACATAAAATTTGACATAAGGAGGCCAGGGAATTTTTGCAAGAAAATTCTGATTTAGTGATATGAAGTACAGTTAAACAAGTGAAAGTGTAGTAGATATTTTAGCTTTGGCCATAGGAGTGAAAAGAGGGGGTGTCTGTGTATTTATTAAGCTACTTACATTTTTAGATTTATGGATATGACATTGGACAATGAAACAGCCAACAAATACTTCATAATTTCAATTGACCTGATTGGTGTACTATGTGGGACTATCAAACAGAATCAGAAAAGACATGCTGAGCGATTAAAGTGTGAAATTTTGTTGTGTTTTTCTCCTATCACTTCATCTCTGGCTTGGTATTACTGTGAGGTGGATGTTTAATCAAGCCAGAGATGAAGAATGCGAACTAGGTCTTTGCAAACATTCTGTTACTGAAAACAGAACATCCAATTGTCTTCAGAACTTGGATAAAGGATTGCGGGTTTGAGAAATGGAGTGCTCTACTCAGCCAGCTCTACATCTTTGATAATCCTGGATGTGATTCTTTGGTTTCATTGTAGGAATTTTCCTAGATATTGATATGGACTACATTTTCCTTGTTTGACAATCATGATGGATCCTGTATCTTTATATTCACAAAAATTTCTGCACCCATTTTGCTCCTTCAAATCCACATAATGATGATCAGGTCTTCCTGGCTATCTGTACTGCGACAAGTCTGAGTACTGCCAATCTCTAATTTATCCTGGGAAAGACAAATAAACCTTTGCCCTCCAAAAAACATTTATAGAAAATTATTTTCTGCTCAGAGCTAAAATCCTTTCTGTTAGTTACACACATGGTACAAAGTTAAGTAAGAATGATATAAACTATTTCATGAACCATGAATATAAATTAAGTAAATGACTTTAAAATTACCTTGCAAATATTAAGTATCTGCGTGATTGTCTTCTTTGGGTTTTATATTTATAATTTATATATACATATGTCCTAAATTTCAGATCAATTTCCAAATGTGTTCCTTTTTATTTTCTGTTAGATCAACTTTGTGTGTTATGGAGGTTTTAATCTATATAAACATTTGAGTATGACCAAAAAGATTATATGATTTTCTAAATGATAAGGACACAATAACTAATATAAGCAGTAATAATAAATTTGTATATGTTTCAAGTTGAGAAAAGGATCAATGCTTGTATAATATCCAGAATGGAGAAGACAGTTTTTCACCATTGCAGCAAAGCTTATCTAAGACTTAGGATTTTTAATCTATTTAATAAGGTTCCACA
>JAQZBX010056199.1:0-17844 GCA_029593785.1 Cabassous unicinctus
CATGCCATTTCCCATTTGCCTTATTAGATAAATAGGATTTCAATAAGCTCTGGCAGCAAAAGCTCTATGTGAGAAAAACTACACACACACACAAAAAAAAAAAAGTACGGAAAAGAGAAAGCAAGGGATGTATTCAAAGAACATTCTAAAGTTTAGTGTAGTTGAAATATCTGTGTGTGGATGAGAGAGAAAGAGAAATGCAAAATAAATTTGGAAAAATGTGTTTGGGTTGAGAGTCTCAAATAACCAGACTGAGGGGTTATGAATTAATCAATTATTAGTGGGAAGTCTATGAAAACATTTTGTAAGGAAATGACATGGTTATTCTGTCTGCAGTTTAAGGAGTGATTGCCACCCACCTAAAAGATGACACTTTTTCAGCTTTCTTTGCAGCCATGTGTGTGGCCAAGTTCTGACAAAGGAAATTTTAAGCAGAAGTATTGCAGATATTTCCCAGATGTCTCATTAAAAGTGGGGTGAAGCCTTGTTTCTTCCCTCTTCCTCTTTCCTGCTGCCAAGAATGCTGATACAGTGACACTCGGTAGCCTTATTGGGCTATGAAGTGACTTTCAGAATCGAAACCATACATACTTGGATCTGACACAACCCTACCTTGACTTCTCACTTCTGGACTTTTCCTGCACAGAAATAAATTTCTACCTTGTTAAAACCATTGTTTGTGGGGTCCTTGTTATTGGTACCTGGAGCAAATCCAAACTAACACCATTGGATTCTTAGGAAGATCAAGTGGGAAATTATCCAACCCCTTTACCTTCAATGTCAAATTCAGAAAATGCAGCAGGGGAGAATTCCACTTCAGAACTGTCAGAGGCAAGAAGGAAAAATGCTTAAGCTGTCAATCAAAAGAAACATAATTAAAGGTTAGAAATATTGGAAAGGGAATTCATATTTGTTATTTTAGATCAAAATCTGTTAGATTTCTTCGCAATGTTGTATATGATATGATCATCCTTGTGCATTGCTAAATGTATCTGATTTCCATTATATCATCCCCACCTATTTTGCTAATTTTTTGCCACTATTTATGTATGAGCCCTTCAAGTAAAACAGCCATCCTAAAAGAGTCAAATTTTGATAACAGGAAGAGTATTTCAATGGCATCTAAGCTATATTCACTATTTTCATTTACAAATGTTACCATTCTTAGCTAGAGAAGGAACACATAGCAGGGATTGCCAAGGGAACATTATGCCCAGATCAATGAAACACTACTCACCCCTTCCCTCACCAAACATCTAAGACATGCAACACACGGTCCCTTTCCCTTTTCCTGCCACGGCATCAGGAATTTATTCCAAGTACTTCATTCAACCTCATAGAGCCTGTACCTGGGAGTGAGGCTGAGGATAACAACAAGACCCAAGAACAGAGGTAAACAAACATCACACCCTCCAGCCAAGATAGCCACTGTTCTTTCAATCAGTGGGGGACGGGTTACAGCATTTTAAGAGTAACATAGTTTGACATCTGTGACTTCATTTGTTTGTGTGTAATTCATAGTGAAAAGGCAGTGAATTACATAAATCGTTTGTAAAATTGCTCACTGTTATGGATTGAATTGTGGCCCCAAATACACGTTGAAGCCCTATTTCCAGTACCTCAGAATGTGAACCTTATTTAGAAATACTGTTATTATAGACGGAATTGGGCAAGTTAAAATGAGATCATCCTGGAGTAAGTGGGCTTTAATCCAATATGACTGGTGTCCTGGAAACAAGAGGAAATTTGGACACAGATAGGCTAAGGGGAGAGCACCATGTGATGACTGAGGCACAGAATGCCATGGACTGCTGGCAGCCACCGCAGAAGCCAGGAGAGGCACGGAACAGATTCTTTCCCACAGACGCCGACAGAAGCAGGGTCCTGACGACACCTTGATTTCAGATGTCAAGCCTCCAGGACAGTGAGACAATAAACTTCTGTTGTTTTCAGCCACACAGTTTGTTGCAGCCACCCCAGCAAACCTGCTTTCTAAATTCATAAATAAATATTTCCTTTAGTCCTTCTTTGGCTTGATGTTTTTCATGCATTACTCTCTTTTTTATCACTTTTTTTCCTTCCTTATCTTTCATGATACCCAACCTCTCTTTTTCTCTTTCTCTTCCTAATCTACTGCCCTCCTTCCTGTGGTTGTCTTCCTCCTCCCATCTTCTTATTTTAGATTATTTTGTTTGCCTCCCAATTCAGGGTTATACCCTAGATACTTTTATCTTCTCTACCTAAACTCAAGTCTGTTCTTTAAGAATTTCATCTAGATTCGTGGTTTCAGGTCTCACATCCATGGCAGTGACTCTCCCACATGACACGGCTCTTGCCTCTCTTATGAATTCTGGTTGTGCATCTCCCTCTGCCTAGATCACCCCATGTTAGACTCACCCAAATTGATTCCTTAACATGTGCACAGCTTCCCAAGTCGGCACGTTCCTGTGTCAACTGTTTCAGGTAATGCCAACAATATCTCTTGAGTCCTTCAGGCTTAAGATGTTACTGCTCAAAAATCTTCAGTGAAGATACAGTAAACAAACAAACAAAATATCTGGAGATACTAATTAAGGTCTTCAAATCTGCCCTCAGCTTTACCATTCTCATCTCTAATTCATTCCAATAAATACTCCAATCATTCAAAACTGGAATTCTGCTTCCCACAGCATCTTTTGTTTGGTTTTAATTGTCTCTCTACCTAGAGGGTTCTCCCTCCACCTCAACTCCACTTACAAAAGTATTAACTAATGTTCAGAATTATGTCAAACATCCTCTTCCCTGGATTGGCATGAACACCAGAAGTATTATCTTTTCCATAGAACTTTTCCCATTCTTCTTTAGTGACACTTAAATATTTTTATCATAATTATACTTTGAATACAGGTCTTCTCACTCTCACTACATGGCTGGCCATTAAGTTGCATGAAGGATGGATTTATGTTTTATTCATAGTTGATTCCTCCTTTCTACAGCTCCTGTTAATAAGCTATACATGCACTGACCAATCAATTTGTATTGAATCAATGAATGATTAAGCGATTGAGTGGAGTGAATTAAACAAATTAGAAGAAAATCAGCTTGAAATGCACCAGAGTGTTTGAAAATGTTCTCTCTCATCCAAAATGCATCAGGCAAAAGATAAATGAAGAATCATGGGACTTGGGTATCACTAACATAGATAAATATTTACTACATTATGAATCATATTGAAAAATTATTCATTAAATTACTTTCAGAAACTAGCTATTTCTCACTAAAGTGGGTTTTCTACATATTTATGTCTAAATAGTTCCAAGTATAACTAAATGCTTTTAATACTCAGACCATGGTAAAAGCAAAAGACAGATAGCATTCAATTAGCATCACAGCATGCAGTAAAGCCATCTCACAGTCTAATGCAATTAATTACAGTCTCAGTCCCATGATGTCAGAAAACATGACTCTCTGATTGGCCATTGGCTTTCCTGGTACCCAGTATAGTGCCTGACACATAGTAAGTGATAAATACACACCCACTTTTAGGGAAATCACAGATACCTGCTAAGTGGCCAGATCTCACTTACCCCCACCTCTTCCCTACTGTGTGCCATTCTATAACCCAGGGGAAATGTTAAGTCTAATATAAAGGCCCAGCTAGTCCTAAAACCTGGAAACTTGGAACAAGCAATCCCAGATGCTTATCAGAACAGGAATTCTCAGTGGCAGGGTCCCCTCCCCTGAGGTGGATAAAACCACACCCAGACTGTACAGATTTGTCTCTTTTCTGGTGCCAGGTGGGGTGTGTGGAGCTGCCATGTATCCAGCCCATCCTAGAGCAGTTTTCGGCCAGTCTGAGAGTCCAGCTCTGATGGGACTCTGTCCCCTGCTTCTTTGGACTCTTTGTGCTGATTAAGTGACAAGGAGATAACTTGCCCTTTCTGGACTCTTTATTCTGTATAAGTAATAAAGGGGTCATTTGCTGACAGTTTCTGTTGTGCCCTGAACCTGTGTTTTCACAACGTGCCGTTGGATCAACTGGCTCCACACTAACCACATAGTAATATTGTAAGTAAGGAATGAGATGATCTCTCTGATTCTCTAGTCTTGCCGCCCGCCCCCCCCCCCAACAAAACAACCATTATAAAAATTTGGTGCAAATAATTTTTATATTTTCCTATGCCTATACAGCTCCCTTCCACATACTCTCTCTCTCTCTGTCCCCTTCTCTCTCTCTTTCTCTCTCTTACCTCTTAACTCCCATAGATATATTTTAGGTAAATGAAATAATGCTATTCATGTGGGAAATAAATATTTGTTCAATGAATGAATGAGTTAAATGAATTTAAGTCTAACTTTCCTTCTTTAATTAGATTGATGCATGTGAGTTATATTTTAACATTCTGATGTTTGCCTTTCTCTGAAAGACTTCAAGTACTTAAATTTCTATGGGGAAAACATAAACAATCCATTACATACACATGTAAAATATAATAGACTTTCAAAGTATCTGTCCTCCAGTCCTGGATATAAGCTCTATCTCTCTGAGCATCACTCACTTGGGATTGAGTATGACAAAAGTTTTAATATTTCATTTCTTCTCCCTTCCCTTCCATGCCCAAACTCAGAACAATTTCAATTACAGAAGCCATGAGGACTTATCTGAGGAGAAAAATGAGATTTTAAAATGTCAACTGCTCTAGCAGAAGCATGATTGTTTTCTCATTCCTTCCCTGGCACTCTGGTTCCCACCATATCTTTTTGAATAGTTTGGCAGTCCTATTGCTTCTGTCTGATCCACAGATGCTACAATTTATATTTTCTTTTGCTTCAGAATATCCAAGAATTTAGGGACGTACAATGGATCAGATGTAGCAACTCCATCCAGCAAGCTAATTTAATGGTCTAAAATATCTTACAAATGTGCTTTACATTCAATTTACAACTGGGATTATAATTTGAAGTATCAAAATGAACTCAGAAAGCACATACAAAATGGGGAAATGTGAAATCTTGAAGACAGGATATTTTTATCATTGAAGGCAATTTATATTCTCAGTTGCTGAAGGCAAAGGTGGAAAGGTGGCAGTGGGGATAGGTCACACTTCTGAACAACAGTGTAAGGTGTGCCATACATCAGTTACTCCAGAAGATGTTATTTTCATTCTATACTCCAGGAATATCCATGATATACCTCCAAGAGATATTTTTTGTTGAAGAGCATTCAGAGAGAATTTCAATACATTTCTGAAGGCTTCTTCAAGTGATCACACTTCTATCAATTCTGGCAAGAAATAAGTTTTGAGCAACCACCATTAGGAGCAGAAATAGAGTAACAATAGAATTTATAAAATTGGTGTAGTCCGTGCAGCAAGTCTTTTATTCTCCTCTAGCCCTTTCTGCTTCTATTTTTATTAAGAACTTTAAATATATTAAAACAAAATATGAAATTCAACAAATTCAAATTCAAATTACAGAATATAGTCTTTGATCAAGGATCAAAAATGGCAAAATCATGCAATGAGCCAAGTAGAGCAAAAGTAGATTATAGCAGATACTGGCATTTGATTGTATGAGAAATTATATTCTTGGGAGATGTTATGGATGACTCAATAAATGTTCTGGGGACCAAATTTCAAGTTAACTAACAGAATACACTAAAATTACAAACACATTAAAAATACATATGTACTTTTTTACATGCATGTCTTTTGTGTATGTACATGTGTGTGTAGTGTAGAATAAGGGAAAGGTAATACTTAAGTGATCCCTGAACATTTTAAAACCTTCTAAATTTACAAGAGCAATCACAAAGACAATAATTCTTAAATTTAAATTCTGAAAGTTTAAATATTATTATAGCATAAACTGCTGTAGAATTAAAGCAAATAAATAGGAAAATGTGATTTAAATTTGGTGGACAAGAGATGAATAGACTTAACATATGTAGAATTCAGATAAATAATTTAGAAAAATATTAACAGTTCAGAAAAAAAGTGTTTCAACAACCTGCATGGAAAATTTGAGAAAGAATTCAGACATCAATAAATCTATAAAACGGTACTCTTCCCTATTAATATAATAATTAAAATTAAAATTTCACTCATTCTCCACTTTTCCTCCTCTCACTTTTTTCTTCTTTTTAATTTGTACTTTTGTTCATTTTCCACATTTTCAGCATTAAACATGTATCACTTTCATAATTAGAAGCATTAACATGTCATGAGAACATAAACCATAAAGACTGATAAATTTAACTATAATAAATTAAAATTTTCTCTGCATCAGATGACAACATAAAAGAAGTGAAAAGTAAGGCAAAACTGGGAAAATATTTACATCCCTTATAATAGAAAAATATTGTATTTCTAGAATATATGAAGAACTCTTACAATATAATAAGCAAAACAGAAAAGGGGGTAAAAGACAAGAAAAACTATTTCTCAGAAAAGGAAACACAAATGATCAATAAACACAAACATTGATATTTAAGGAAGCAGATTGAACCCATAGTGAGGCAAATTTTTATTTTTATTATATTGGCAAATATTAAAATTCTGACAACACTGCATATTGGTAAGGATATAGAATAAAAAGAATTCTTAAGTATTGTGGTAATACTGTCCCAATGGCTCCAGCAATTTGTTGTTAATCTTTTCAAGTTCAAGATAACTCTATGCTATTAACATCAATTCCACCCCTAGAAATTCCTTCACATGAACACCAGGAAATATGTACAAGAAAGTTCCTAACAACATTGTTGGTGATAGCAAAAACCTGGAAACAAGCCAAAGAATCATGAGAAGGAAAATGAGTAAATCATTTTAATTTATTCACAATAGAGTGATTAGAGGAGTGAAAATAAACTAGTATTATACAACATGTGAATATGGAAATATCACAAAAAACATACAGTGGATTGGAAAAGGCAAGTTGCAGAATAATTCATATAGTATTATTTCATTTATTTGAATTTCAAAACTTCACAAAAATCAACAATATGTTTATATTGTATTTTTATATATATGCATGTTTGTATCCAGAAGCTCAAGGGCATGGTAGACATAAAATTCAAAACAGCATTTACCTTTAAGAGAGGAAAGGAAACAAAGTAGTAAAAAAACAGCACAGAAGGGGTTACAATTGTATTGGTAATATTCTTTTCCTTAATTCTGGTAGAAGGTACACAAGTGTTTGATTTATCATTTTTCATACTTTATCAATTCATCCAATATTCTTGTTTATGCATGCCATATTTTGTCAATTAAATAATAAAATAAGCAAATGCATACACAGCTAAGATTCAGCAGAAACAGTTCTACCTAAACAAAGCAAGTAGATCAATTTAACTTAAAAAGATAGATGGCAGTCAGCAGCCACTTGGATGCCTATGGATTCAAAAGAAGATATACATACATTTTATGACAGAAACAAGGACTCTTTCAGCAAAAATGAAATTCTTGTTTGTGCACTGAATTTAGTCCACTTTAGTAAAAAATTACACAATTATACATCATTTAATAGCTAATACAATAACTGCAATTAACAAGCCTGAAGATATTGCTTTGGAATTAAAAATTGGTTCTCTTGAATAGCCAGTTTTATTACATTCTATGGTTCACTAAATGAAGTGCTTATTGTCCTGTTTCTTAGGTCCTAATATTGAACCCAGTAACAATCTGATTCAGTCCCTTAAAATTCAAACCCGTACATCCAAGGCAGTCACTCATTTCTTTTATCTGAGGCTTCTAATCCTGAGCCCATTTTCCCACTCTGTTCTTCCAGTTCTTTAAATCTTATTTTATATTCCTAATTAGAGTATAGTTACATACTTAACTATCATTTGAAAGTAGCATATAGTGGTAAAGAGCACAGGTTTGACGGCTAACTCCTACACTTGACATTTGTAAAGTTATTAACCTCCCTGTACCTCTATTTTCTCATCTGTAAAAAGAGAACAATAATAGTACCAGCCACATAGGGCTGTCGTGAGGATTCGGGGAGTTAATGTATAGGAAGGGCTTAGACTACTTAGATGAATGCCTGGTAAATGGTAAGGGCTATGTCAGTTTTTTGTTTTGATGAAGACGCTGATCAGTGGTAGCAGCAATGAGAGTAGTGCTAATGCTGTGAGTGGCATAAGCAGCTCCCATCTAGGCACACATATATTTTAATCGGGGTGATGTACTACTAGATGTACCCATCTACGTATTTCAATTCTTTGAAAATTTTCAAACTATTAAACAACACTGTGATGATTGAGACATCCAGTCTGCATATGCCAACCTGGTATTTTCTCATTTACTTCTATCCTCTAACCTCGTGGACATAGATAAAGAGAAAGAAGGAAAAAAAAACCCAAAAAAAAACATGTACAATATGGAGGAGCAAAGAGGAGATTTTTGCATAGATGTTTCTATTTCATGTAATATCATGAAACAAGTGTTTGAAAAGTTTTCTTATTTTGGGAACTGATAGAATGTCTTGCTTTATCAAAGTAGAAGGGTCTTCTAAACAAAATTTGAGTACGTTTATCATCTAAAATCACTCATCGTCACAGCAGAGATTTAAGAGAATTTTTCAAAGAAGACCTACTATATTCTGCCCCCATCTCAGTTTAGACTTGAAATTTTTTTAGGCCCAGAAGTTCTTTGGATGAGCTAATTATGACATGAGATTTTAAAGCAGAGTTTATAATTTCAATTTATCTTTTGAAGGTATCAGTACATATTGTGTTTCATTATGTGTTTCCTAGGATAAAGCCATCTTCACATGTGAAGAACTCCTAAATATAATCTTCAAATTCCTATGGGCCACGTTCCCTGAGAGATGAGGTGACATCCAGCTACTCAGGTGTTGTGACAAGCGTGTACAGCCGCTGAGCTGAATGGCTCTGCATGGCTGCTGTGAGCCTTTGGAAGTAGCTTGGTCCAGAGCCTGGCTCACTGCAGAGCTAATCTGCACATACCTTCTGCACTGTACAGCCAACAAAACAGCCCCATGCGTGGAGCCAAATAACAATCAGACAAATAAATGTAGACTCATTCCCCTCCCTATTTTACTAAAGTAGTGGTTCTTAACTCAGATACATATTAAAATAATCTTTGGCATTAAAAAAATACTGTTGCCCAATCTCCATCTTCTGAGGTTTTCTTTAATTGTTCTGGGATGTGGCACAGACAATGCTACTTTTAAACATGCTCCAGTGATTCTAATGAACAAATGGGTTGATAAACACTGATCTAAGGTATATAGAAACAATTTATATATTATTAACATTCAAGTTTATTATTAATGTGCTATTGTCAAAAGCAAATTAGTCCAAGGAAGATACTTATCTAAGCAGATATTAAATTGGTTTATCTAATATAGACTCATGGCTACAGAGAGAGAGATCTATTTAATCTGATCACTAGAGGGTGTTAGGAATACAACCACTTTTCTACAAAGCAGGTTTATTTATTGAAGTTATTGCACAAAAATATACCATTCCTTTAGGGATTTCTTATGAAGTTCCATGTCCTAGATATTACTGATTGAAGCAGTGATTAAGCCCCCAAAAAATGTTTTCTGTTACATTTAGATGGCTGGTTCCGTTTAGCTCATATCTTGTCAACTATTAAAATAGTAAATTAAAAATTCTCCTAAGAAATTCCTGGTACTCAACATAAATACATTTTTAAGGCTCTCTTAAAAATAGAGTCTTCAACTCTCCATGGACAAACCCTTCCAAGGATGGACCAACCACTCACAGAACACAGAAGGTCCTTTCATAACAACACTGGAGCAGTAAGCTGGTCTTTCCTCAGCTAGGACTTCCAGAATAAAAAGAAGGCAATGGAGAGACAAGCTGTGTGGAGGAGAGGCAAAAGTACATGAAAATTCAGAAAAAGAGATACGCCTGTGCTTGGATCTTGAGGTAGAAGGGCCTTCTGAGATTAGAGCGTGAATATTGACAGAAGGCACACGCTTAGACATATCTTAAGGAGAATTCTGAATTGCAAGGACAAAAAAAAAAAAACTCCTGAAAGCTTCCATAATGAAAAATAAAATAGGCTGCTTACAAATGAAAGAATTAGATTATCTTTAGATTTCTCATCTACAAGATTAATGCTAGAAAACAATGTAGCTATTTGCAGAGTTCTGGATACAAAGGAGTATAATCATGGAGTCATAGGCAGACAAATTTTATACATGAATATCAGGAAAAGAATGCATATTCAGACATGTCAGGACTCAGAAAATGCAGCACTCACTCCACTTTATGAAGATATTTCTTGAGAATTACTTTAGGGAAATAAAAATCAAAATTTTAAAAACCAGGGTAGCTCTCAACAGAATATTTAGAAACTCTTAAGAGGGTATCATACATCCTTATGAATTAGAATGGGAAAAGGTATACAATTTATTAAGGAAATAGGTTGATGTTAAAACAGTACATTATGATTCATTTTGTAAAACAATAAAATAAAAGAATATCTGGGTATTATTTGAATTCTGGTAGTTGGTGCTTCTATTTATCAGAGGTAGAGAAAGCCTATAGAGAAAAATGACTGATATATTGGCAGACGTGCTTTATTTTTTTAATCCTATCCAAGCTTAAGTAATAACAAATAGGACTTCGTGACTGCTCAGGCTGGAACAGTAGCTCCTAGATATCTAGTAAACTTGCGTTAAGGGAGCCCTTCACTGGCCCAGCCCAGGTTACCAAAGTTCTAATTTGGAACCCAGGCACATATTGCCTTTGTACCTCTCTCACCCTCTCACCTTGTGGGAAGGGAGGTTGTAGCTGATTGCAGTATTCAGGCATCACCAGGACCCTCTCCAAATGCTGTCAGGATGCCATCGTTTAAAGGCATCCTGAACTGGGCTACACATAAGCCTGCTCCAGGTTTCAGGCTGCTGGGAATGATGCTTTGGCCTCACTCAAGTGGTGTTCACCTCAATTTTTTTTCAAATCAGCAAGCAACAGTGCAATGGTTAGTCATAAGTTAAATATACAAGTGAGCGGGTCTACACAGTTCTCTTGTCTTTGAAGTTTTTCACCAAAACAAAGCTGAAGTTTGGTGGTCAAATGCCCTCCTCATAAACTAAAAGACCCACCAGGTCAGAGCCTCATTGCATTTTACAGTATTAAGCTAAGGAAGGATTCCCTCAAGAGTCCTCTTGCTACCAGGTTCTAGCTCTTCCTGCAGCAGGCTTACCAGAGCCTCACACACATATACTTTCAGACTGTGAGAAACCAATTCTCAGCTCATTTACAGCTCCTTCACAATTCCTTCACAATTCAATGCACAGAAATTTATTCACACTTTTGGCTATATATCCCCAGGTAATAACCTAAAAATAAAAGTCTATGAATATGAAGATATTCATTGCAGTGTTATTTATAATAATGAAAGCAAGAAACAATATTAGTATCTAAAATTAAGAATCATCATGTAAATTACGGTATTTCCACTCCATTGAATATTATATATACATTAAGTGATAATTATAAAAATTTATCAGACTCAAGAAATGTTTTTAACATAACTGAAGGGAAATAAAAGCATATGTAAGAGTACAAAATCTTACCTACTCTTACTGTAATTTTGTAAAATAGCTATTCAAATAGACAATAACTAGAAGGGAAGCTAGAAATATGAGATTTTGCTTTCTTTTCATTTTGTGGTCCATTACTTTTACTAAGAGTTCTGTCTAGTAAAAATTTTAAATTAAATTTTGAGCTCCTACCATATGTAAGTCACTTTGCTAAGTGTATGGAATAATGCAAAGAAAACATTTAAAATGCAATTCATGACTTTGGAACTTATAATACAATTAGTGGAAAACAGATGTATGCAATTTTTGCAAAGGGTTCAGGGTGAGGCACTCTCAGAACTAATAAAGAAATGCATAAAATTCATTAAGGAAGGTGACCACTTGTAAGCAGAAGTCACCTCAAGACAGAAGAGCTTCTAGGTTTAATGAAGGAAGAATGACTTACCTCTCAACTGTAATTGAGTGCAATGTTTTAAAATTACTTTCACAAAAGGAAAAATATTTAAGAAGGAAGAAATCAATAGAAGAGATTCATTTATTGTTGTACTATAATAAAATGAGACCAGTGGAGTAGAATTTGGTAAAATCTATCCAGTACTGTCTTAAAAAAACAAGAGAAAGAATGTGTTCTTGAGTCAAGTCCAGCCCCAGAATTATCATCACCTGGTATCATTAGCTACGAAGGTTTATTTTATTTTATTTTTATTTTTTCATTCTTCTATTTGAGAAGTTGTGAGTTTGCAAAGCAATCATGCATACTGTACAAGATTCCCATATATCGCCCCATCACCAACACCTTGCATTGTTGTAACACATTTGTTTCAACTGAGGAAAGAACACTGTCATAATATTACTGCTATCTATAGTCCATAGCTTATAATTGCTGTGTTTTCCCACAAACCCTCCTATTAATTATGCTATGTATTAGTATTGTATATTTGTTACAGTTCATGAGAGAACAGTCTCATATTTGTGCTGTTAACCACAGTCCATCTTTCACCACAGGTTTCACTATGTTATATAGTCCCCTGCCTTGTACCATTCTATCCAAAGCATACCCTCAGTAGCTCTCGTTTTCATCACAGAGTTGTCCTGTCATCAGCTCAGAACGTTTCATTACTCCAAAATGAAAAATCCCATATCCCCTTATACACCCCCATTATTGATCCTTAGCATTGATATAGTACCTTTTTGCCATTGCTGTAAAAATATTACATTATTACTGTTAAGTATAGTCTATATGTTACATTAGTTGTATTTTTCCATGTATCTCCATATTCTTAACGCCTTGTAGTGAGGACCATTCCTGTGTTTGTCCTATGAACCACAATCATCATCCACTACTGAAATCACTGTTATACTGTCCCTGGATTATCCTCTAGCTTTCTTTCAATTGACATTAACCTCCCTAGACTACCCCATTATACTCACCATAATGTGTTACCATCAACTCTATCCATTTCACCATATTTACAATCTACCTTATTAAACATTCTACATGCATTCAGTATCAGCTCCCCCTTCTCAACCCACATTCTATCTCCTAGTGACCTACACTCTAGAGTTTAGCTTGCTATGCATTCTTAAACTTGCATCCCCAGAGTAAATGTTTGGAACATCTGCAACACTGTGCTAATATAGCAAACTGAAAATACTGGAAAAACATATCCTTCACAGTCCATGACATTTACTTCTACCCCATTCACAGACTCACCACTTGTCTATCCATGTCCAGGATGTACTCGCATGTTCCATCACACAACAGAATCTGGACCATCATTATTTTATCCACTTTATTCCCACTCAAGATCCTCAGTGATATCGCAATCTATACTGGGAAGGAAATATTTTCAGCATCTGATTTTCCAATAATCCTCTTTTCCATTTAACTTCCTAAATTCACTAAGATAACAAACATTTTGGAGATACCATCACTTCAGACCCTAGTTCCAAAGATCTGGAACTCAGAGCTCACCTCTGTCTACAGACTCCTGACCTTCCTTTTCCCACATCCCTCTGCTACTTCTGCTCTGTATCTCAGTGGGAGCATAGGCCCATGGTTCTCTACTCATTCTCACAATCCATCAGCACCTTCTGCATTGATTGTCTGACCAGGTTTATGAGTCAAGGTTCTCTAGGAAAACAGAACCAACAGGAGATATCTGTAAATATTATGAGATTTTAGTAAGAATTGTCTCACACAACTGTTGGGGTACACAAGTCCAAATCCCACAGGGCAGGCCACAAGCCAGGAACTCCAATGAAGGTTTTTGATGAATCCCCTGAAGAAGCTGGCTGGCTGAAGTAGAGATGGAAATTCTCTCTTATGACTGCTGAAATCATCACTTCTCCTTTTAAAGCCTTCAACTGATTGGAAGAGACTTCTCTAATTGTTGAAGGCAATCTCTTCAATTGATTGTAGTTGTAATCAGCCATAGATGCCATCAACTTACTGATGATTTAAGTCCATGAGATTTCCTCAAAGCAACTTGCTTGACCAAACAACTGGACACCAAAAATTGAACTTAATCATCACACCAGGTATTTTGATGTTGGGATCAGAAGCACTCTAAAATCTCTCCTGGTCTTTCACACCACACCAATTCTCAAGTGCAAGATATCATCACAATTTGTTGTATACATTCAAACTCCCAGGTGGTCAAAAATTGCTGAGAAGAACTTTTTTTAAAGTTGCTGAATGGGTATGTTCCAAATCTTTATCATCCAGTTTCAAAGCCTTCCCTGCAAATTTATTCATTTCTTTTCAATACTCTTTTTCATCTTTTAAAAAATTTGTGTGGATGATGTCTCACAATTTTCAAGATCCTATGTCTGCCTCCTCTACTCTCATCATGCAGATTTGCCATCCAGCCATCACCACTAATTAAAAGAATTTCCTATCTGAAAATTTCTAACATCTGCTCCCTTTCTCACCTCCATCTCACCATCCTCAAAAGAACTGTTTCTCTTACTTCTTGAGGTCAGCATCTCCATGTGCCATATGAATCCACATTCAAAGCAATAAAGTAAGTCCTCTGGTTTTGCACTGTCACCATCACATTCTCTGCTGCTCAGCTCTTTCCATGTCTTTTATTCCAGTTGATTCAAATCAATTTTGGAAAGATAGAGAGTTTGGCCCATGGCAGCTCTAGCTGCTGGTGGTTGAAAGGTCCTAGGAGATGAATATGAGAGCAGTTCTCATGGGCAATAAACAGGTGTGAGAGGAAACATATCCATGTATAAAGAGCCTGGATTTTAGAGTAAGAGAATCTTGGGTTCAAATCTTGATTTTACCCTAATTGATCCTGTGATGTTGATTTCAGTGAACCCCAGTTTCATCTTAATCTACTAAATATAAATACTAATAGTAATAAAACTAACAATAATACCAATAATGCAGAGCTGTACTAAGAGCTGTTAATATTGGTGATTATTGGAGGAACCTGAGACTGAAATTAATCTCACCCAAAACTATAAGGAAGGATTCAAGAGGAATCCTTTAGAGGATTCAAAGGGAAAAAGAATAATCTTCTTCCTAAAAGATTCATTGTAACTGCAGAAAGCATCAGCAATTATCAAAGTGTTTATAATAATAGGTGATCTGGAATGATTTCCTCTAATAATATAAAACTTAGAGATTCATTACGTGTGCTACATGCAAAAGGAAAATGATCTCCAAAGATAATGATTGCTGGATGTCTGCAAATAAAGATACTTTCACATCTTTTGTTTAACTCATTTCTGCCCTTTATCTCTATTGCCACAATAATGTTGTGGAACGAACACCCTTCCTGTATTCACACACTTAGCAGGGATTTAAAAGAATATCCATTATAAGATCTCATGCTTTCATATCTCTATGGGTCATCTGGGCATATCTGCTGATCTTGGCCCATCTTACACATGAGTCTGAGGTCAGTTGGCCAGTCAACTGCAGGAAGGTTGGTCCAAGAAGACCTTGCATGGAACATCTCAGCTCTTTCATTGTGGCTCTTGTCTTTGCAGGAGGAGAGTCTGGACTCATTCTTATGGCAGTGGCAGGGTTCCAAGAAAGAGAATGAAAATATGAGAAGAACTAGCTCACTGTCACTTCAGTCACTTTCTATTACCAGAAACAAGTCACAAGACAAGTTCAGATTCAACGGTAGGGAAATTCACTCCACCTTTTATCAGGGGGTACTGCAGTCACCTTGCTAAGTGTGTGAATACAGGAAGGGTGGAGAATTGCATCAATAACCACAACAAGAACATTGTCCAGGGGCAGGTGTCTAGAAGCATCTTAGGTAACCAAATATGATGAGTCTTCAGTTTCCCAAAACCACAACACACATCTTCTTAGCACATCTTAAAGAAATAGAAACACAGTGACAGTAAACACCAGAGTATTTTATAAACAAGAATACAATTTTATCATTTAGTGAGATGAAATTTCTCTTCAAAAACTAGAACTCCTGACTGTTATCCAGGAATCTCCTTTTCATGCCTTTGAAGTGGCTGGGAAACCAAACCAGAAAGTTGCTTAATGAACAGGGAATTAGAACAAAAGGTGGTTAGTCTTCAGTGGCAATTTTCAGACTATTGTGAGTCCTGATGAACCATCCCTGCTCCACAGCTTGTCTTGTAATTGGAATGTCCTGTCCCAGTCTCTCTCTTGGGTGGCGCCTATGCTCACTGAGGAACTTTGGTTTTCTGTGCCTGCTTTATGTGCTCATCATCCCTTTTCTTAACTGATTGTGTCACCACCAGGGTTCCATTTCTGTCTAATGGATTTGAAGGGTTTCTGTCTCCTCTCGTATAGGTAAGAAGCTTATTGGGCCAATTCTCATTTCAATAGACACCCCTTTTGGAAGATATACATGCCCCTTAGAATGGTGCATGCACATAGTAAGCACTTTGTAAATATTAGCTATTCTTACTGGTATTCACTCCTGTCTTCCTATAAACAATGATCATAATAGCTTTTTTGTCTTTCTCCATAATCCAACAAATTGGATTCTTCCCATCAGTTTTGTATTTTCTTGTTAGAGACAGTCTGCATTCCTTATGGATATTGACTCCAGTGTTTCAACCCTACACACTGGTATTTTCATTAAACAAGCTTGTACTGAACTTTTTCAATTTTGCTGCAAGTAAGAGTGACCTCAAGAAAGAGTGCCTGAAACATATATGAATTTTCTTTTTCTTACATAACCAGAAATACAGATGGAGGCAGCCTAGAGCTGGTACACTAGGCCAATGATGAACTCAAGGAATGACTCCTCTTTTCCCACCCCGCCATCATCAGGGTATGGCTTTCATCTCATTGTCCCAACATGGGTGGAGTAGCCCATGTATCATGTCTGCCTTCCAGGCAAGAAATGAGGATAGGGCCAAAAACCTTCTCCTCTTGATGGGTGCCCTACTTAGACGGCTTCCGCTAATAGGCAGATTCTGTGTCACCATCTCCTCCTGGCTGAAGAGGAGTAGGAAAAATTAGGTGCTTTAGTTTTCTAGCCTTTCTAGTAAAGGAGAAACAGGAGCATATGAGTAAGCCAACTTACAACAAGTTCAACAAAATTCCTACTATGTGTCAAGAATTGTGTTAGGAGCTGATACAATGATGAATAAAAGAAAAATGGATCTTGACAACCACAATGAAGATAATAGTGCAAATATTTCTATTTTGTTTCTTTTGCATGAATGTCTTTAACCCGTTTTTCTTAGTTTTTCCTTTTCTTCCAACTCTTTCCATTATCATTCATGCTCTTTCATTTCTGACCTGTTTAATCTTTTATTGAACATTCACTCACAGAGTACCAAGAATTCATTACAATTGGACTTCACCAAGGAGATGTGGCAGCAAAGAACTCCAAGTTCAGGAATTAAAGTGCCATAAGGTGTGGCTTCCTTCTCACTATTACTTTGCAACTACTCATGTCTTTGTTCCCTCCTCTAATAAAGCTGAATAAAATACAAAGTGCTGTAACCATAGCAACCTTGGGAATGCCACCATTCTTCACAAAGACATATTTATGGTAATACTGAAAATAACCTATTTGAAATTTTTTAAAAAATGCCTTTAGAGATAAAATTGTATCTAAGTAGACATACAAACATCACCATTTTTTTTTCTTTTTTTCCCCTTTATTTGTAAAGAAGCTTTAGATTACATAAATGTTATATCAAAAATATAGCGAGGGAGGTGGATGTGGCTCAAATGGTTGGGCGCCATATGGAGGGACCTGGGTTCGATCCCCGGGACCTCCTGGTAAAATAAAATTTAAAAAAGTATCTAACAGTTGACACCATTTATGCCTGTGACACTAGGAAAAAAAATAAAGA
>JAQZBX010056200.1:0-18238 GCA_029593785.1 Cabassous unicinctus
TAAGAGTGGGCTGCTGTTTATGTTTAGTTTTTCTATTTTTATTACCTCCTATGTTTTTATTCTTTGTTCCCTCAGAACTCATAGTGCTGAAGGACAATAAAAGTCTCTCTTCATTTGTGCCTCCCATATTACTCTAGTCATCTTAAACTTGGTGCCCTGTATATTTGTGTTCATCGTCCATAAGCACATTCCTCCATTGATAAAGTGGTGGTTGTATATTATACAACAGTAACACCCATGTTAAACCCTTTAGCCTCAGCCTAAGAAATGCAGAGATGGAAAATGTCATGGCAAAGCTCTGGAGAAAAAAAGTGAACTTGGCTAAAAATTAATGTGAATAAACAAGATGAAACAAAATTCTTTCATATGTCAACAAGTGCAACTAATGCAAATGATAATCTTACAATCAGAATTTGTAAGTTTATGTATATTATTTCCTTTTGCTCTATGGAATACTTAATAATTTTCTTTATTAAATATTATTACTTGATGAAATAATGACTAAGTCATTATTTGTAAAAGGGACATTCTAATTGACATAAAATTGTCATAATGTTTGGACAAATCCATGATTTATTAATCAGTGGAACAATACTTTGAAAGCATCTAGGTAGATATTTTATAAGAAGTAGACAAAGTACTTAAATATTTAAACACAAGGGATGATGGGTAAACTATTTTGTTGAAAATTCATGGTTCTAATACCAACTGCTAAACTCATGATGGAATTATTATTTTGAGAGATAGGAATAAACCATAAATTAAGGGATATGGGGATGAAAGAAAGTCCTAAGGCAGGACTCATCCCAAAATTAATGTTGTGCTGTTGCATGACTTAAGGAAGCACCATTTACATAGTAATCTGGGACGGTTTTTCCAAAAGTAAATTATTTTCTATGGATAAAGCCAAGGAGGGATATATATGTATTCCAGGTACAGACATAGAACAAAATTGTACATGTTATACCCAGAAAGAAGACATATGTGGAGCAATTTTTCTTTCAAAAACATTTGAGTCAGGAGCAAGATGGCATCAGTTTAAGTGGGTGCTCACCATCTCTCTCTCAGAAGACAGTTGATTGGGGACAGGAACTGAGTGAGCTGTTCTGGGAGCCCAAGGAGCAAGAGCTTTTGGGGCTTAGATCTGGAGGGAGCTGGACAGGGAGATAGATTGCTCAAGATAAAAGTGGAACATAGAAAACAGCAAGGAAATAGAACAAGAAAAACAAAGCATCAAAGAGAATACTTAACACACACACAAAACCAGCAGCTAAACAAAACTTTAGAGCAGAGAGACAAGCTATCAACTGAATAAACCAATCATGATAAATGATGACCAGAGGGCAACAAAAAATTACAAACCATACTAAGAAACAGGAAGACATGGACCAGTCCAATGAACAAACTAAAAATCAGGAAGAGATGCTGAACATTGAACAACTAATCAAAGCTGTACACACATATTATGGACCAACTTAATGAAGTGAAGGAAGACATTAAGGATTTTAAGAAGACACTGGGAAAACATACTGAAGAAATTGAAAATGTACATAAAAAGACAATGGATATGATGCTAATGAATAGCACAATCCAAGAAATCAAAAAGACACTGAAATCACACAACTGCAGATTTGAACAGGCAGAAGAAAGACTTAGTGATGTGGAAGGCAGTACATCTGAAATCAAACAGGTAGTAGAACAGATAGATAAAAAGATAGAAAAAATCCAACAGGGTCTTAGGGATTTAAACCACAACAAAAAGCACTCAAATATGTGCATTATAAGCATCACAGAAGAAGAAGAGAAAAGAAAGGGAAAGGGAACAGAAGGAGTGTTGGAGGGAACAACAGCTGAAAACTTCCCAACCCTATTAAGGGAAATGGACATACATGTCCAGAAAGCACAGTATAAAACCTAAAAGGTTTACTCCAAGACATATACATGTCAAAATGTCCAATGCTCAAGATAAAGAGAAAATACTCAAGGCAGGAAGAGAAGAGTACCATCACATACAAGAGAAGCTCAATAACATTAAGTGCTGATTTCTCATCTGAAACCATGGAGGCAAGAAGACATTGGTATGACATAGACAAGGTACCAAAGGAAAAAATAACTTCCAGCCACAAATTCTCTACCCAGCTTTGGCATTCAAAAATAATGGAGAATTCAAAACATTCATAGATAAACAGAAATTAAGAGAGTATGCTAATAATAATCAAGCCATTCAAGAAATAATAAAAGAAATTCTATAGGTTGAAAGGAAAAAACAGGAGAGAGAGAGTTGGAGGAGAATGTAAGAACAACCAAAAAGACAAAAAGAGAAAAAAAAACATATGATATACATAAACCCAAAGAAAATATGGCTAATGTAAGAAATTCCTTGTGAATAATAACACTGAATGTTAATAGATTAAACTCACCAGGCAAGACACACAGATTGGCAGAATGGATAAGGAAATATGACGCATCTATATGTTGTCTACAATAAACCCACCTTAAACCCAACGATTCAAGGAGGCTGAAAGTGAATGGCTGAAAAACAATTTTACAAGCAAACAACAACCAAAAAAGGGTGGGAGTAGCTCTACTAATGTCAGACAAAATTGAGTTTAAATGCAAAACTATTGTAAGAGATGAAGATGGACACTACATAATAGTAAAAGGAGTAATCTTTCAAGAAGAAAGAACAATCATAAATATTTATGCAACTAATCAGGGTGCCTCAAAATACATGAGGCAAACACTGGAAAACTAATTGGAGACATAAATGCCTCTACAATCATAGTGGAGGATGTTAATACACCATTATCATCATTAGAAAGAATATCTTAACTGAGAATCAATAAACAAACAAAGACTCTGAATAATACAGTAGAGGATCTGGACAAAATAATATATACTGAATGCTACACGTAAGTACAGTGGGATATACATTTTTCTCGAGTGCACATAGATCATACTCCAAAATAGACCACATTCTAGGCCACAGAACGACTCTTAATGAATTCAGAAAGATTGAGATTATACAAAGTAATTTCTCTGATCACAATGGAATGAAATTGTAAATCACTAAGAGCCAGAGAACCAGATTGGGCACAAAGATATGGAAGTTAAACAAAAACTATTTGAAAAACAGTGGGTCAAGGAGGAAATCTCAAAAGAAATCAGTTACTACTTTGAAACCAATGAAAGTAACAACACAACATATCAAAACCTATGGGATGCAGCCAAAAGTGTACTGAGAGGGAAATTCATAGCCATAAAAGCATATATCAAAAAAAAAAAAAAGTGCTAAAATTGAAGACCTAACTGCACACCAGGAGGAACTGGAAAAACAACAAACAACTAACCACAAAGGAATTAGAAACAAGGAAATAACAAAGATTAGAGCAGAAGTAAATGAAATAGAAAATAATAAAGCACTGGAAAAAAATAAACAAAACCAAAAGCTGGTTCTTCGAGGAGATCAATATAATGGACAAATCCTTAGCCAGACTAACAAAGAAAAAGAAAGAACAGATGCAAATACACAAAATAAGAAATGAGGAAATCGATGTCATCACTGACCCCACAGAAATCAAGGGTATCATAAGAGTATACTTTGAAAACTTATATGCCAACAAGAATAATAATTTAAAGGATATGGACAAATTCCTAGAAACTCACAAACACCCTCCATTAATGAAAGAAGTAATTCATGAACTCACAGTCCAATTACAAGTAAAGGGAGATTCCATCATCAAAAACCTCCCAACTAAGAAGAGCCCAGGACGAGATGACTTCACAGCTGAATTCTACCAAACATTCCGGAAAGAGCTAACACCAATCCTGCTTAAGCTCTTCCAAAAAATAGAAACAGAAAGAACATTGCCTAACTCATTCTATGATGCCAACATTACCGTAATATGAAAGCAAAATAAAGATGCCACAAGAAAGGAAAATTACAGACCAATCTGTTTAATGAGCCTATATGCTAAAATTCTCAACAAAATACTTGTTAATAGCATTCAACAATTTATCAAATGAAATTTACACCACAACCAAGTGGATTTCCTCCAGGGTATGCAAGGATGGTTCAACATAAGAAAAAAAATCAATGTAACACACCACATAAAGAAATTGTAATTTAAAAAATCACATAATCATCTTTATAGATGAAGGAAAAGCATTCAAGAAAATACACACCAATTCCTCATAAAAACACTACAAAAGATAGGAATAGATGGAAACTATCTGAACATGATAAAGGGTATATATAAATTTAACTAAAGATGTAAAGGACTTATATAAAGAAAACTACACACTTTTAAAGGAAATCAAATAAGACATAAATAAATGGAAGAATATTCCCTGTTCAGGGATAGAAGGACTAAGAATCATCAAGATATCTATCATACCCAAACTAATCTACAGATTTAATGCAATCACAGTAAAAATCAACACTATTTTTAATGGTTTGGAAAAACTAACTACAAAATTTATTTGGAATGGTAAGACATATTGAATCCCCAAAGACATATTGAATTCCCAAAGACATATTGGAAATGAAAAATGAAGTTGGAAATATCAAAATACCTGACTTTAAAACATAGTACAATGCTACAGTGGCAAAACTGCCTGGTATTGGCATGAGGATAGACATACTGACAAATGAAATGAAATTGAGACTTCCAATATTGATCCTCACATATACAGTAATCTGATATTCAACAAGGCCATCAAGCCCACTCAGTTGGGAGAGAATGGCCTCTTCAACAAATGGTGCTTGGAGAAGTGGATATCCATATACAAAAGAGTGAGAGAGGAACACCATTTCACACCTTATACAAAAATCAGCTCAAGATGGATGAAAGATCTAAATATAAGAGCCAAGACCATAAAGACCTTGGAAGATAAAGTAGGGAATCATCTACAGGACCTGGTAATAGGAAATGGTTTCATGAACTTCACATCCAAAGCAAAAGCAGCAAAAGAAAAAATAGATAAATGGGATCTCCTCAATATTAAAAACATCTGCACCTCAAAGGACGTTATCAAGAAAGTAAAAAGTCAGCCTACTCAATGAAAGAAAATATTTGGCAACCATATATCTGATAGGAGCCTAATATCATGCATATATAAAGACACCTTACATCTCAAAAATAAAAAGACAAACAATCCATTTAAAAAATGGGCAAGCAACCTGAAGAGACACTTCTCCAAGGAAGAAATACAAATGGCTAAAAAGTACATGAAAAGATGTTTTACATCACTAGCTATTAGCGAAATGCAAATCAAAACTACAATGAGATACCATCTTACACACGTAGAATGGTGCCTATTAAAAAAAAGCAGACTGTAAGTGTTGTTGAGGATGTGGAGGAATGGGAACCCTCATCCACTGCTGTTGGGATTGTAGAATGATCCAGCCTCTAGGGAACACAGTTTGGCAGTTCCTCAAAAAACTAATTATAGAACTTCCATATGATCCAGTGATTCCACTGCTGGGTATATACCCTGAAGAATTGAAAACAAAGTCACAAACAGATATATGCACACCAATGTTCATAGCAGTATTGTTCGCTATTGCCAAAAGTTAGAATCAATCCAGGTGCACATTAACAGATGAATGGATAAACAAAATATGGTACATACATACAATGGAATACTACTCAGCTGTAAGAAGGAATAAAGTGCAAACACATGGGATAACATGGATGAATCTTGAAGACCTTAGGTTGAGTGAAACAAGCCAGTTATTGAAGGATGAACAGTACATGACCTCACTGATATGAATTAAGGTATTTGAGCAGTCTCAGAGAGCTATTGTCTGTAAGATAGGTTTACAAGAAATATAAAGAGAAGAGAAGTTTGTGAGCCATCACCCATACAGTTGTAATCTATGGCAAAGTGATAGACTGTAGTTGTATATTGAAGAGAAAAGACAGGAGGGTAGTGATATTTCTGGTTTGAGTGGTACAGGGATGACAGGTGAGTAGATTGGGAAGGGTGGGTCAGAAGGTCCTGGATACTGGGGGGAGGGTTGGGAAAGGGACCAGGTGAACACTAGGGATTTGTGGGTATGAGGTTGAAAGTGCAGAGATGGGAATGCTCTTATGTTAAAATTTAAAGGAAGGGTCACTGGCTTACGGTGTTGGTAAGGGCGCATTTGGGACATGGCGCACCTAGAGCAGGCTTCTAGGGAGTGTGTGAGTGTTCATTCTGTCATAACGTGCTCTATCAGTGGGTGGAGACCCACACAATGAATGGGAAGGAGTTGGACTCCCATCTTTGGAAGGAATGATTTGTTCATACATAGACAGATGGGAGTCTCTCAAGAGCAAGGGCGGTTCCTAATAGAGGAGGACAAACTACTGTGTCAAGACTTCTTGTTGCATGTAATCATGAATCTTGTCATCCAACGAGTCAAGCCAGGGGGTCATTGTGGGCTCCAGGGAGGTGGAATAGGAGGAATAGAACAGATCACACAGTGGGTATTTAGTGGCCAGTGAAAATGTTTTCATTACCATATATTAATGAATATAGGACATGATGAATATCATCAAAATTTATAAAAGTGTATGGTCTAAAATATAAATCGTAGTGTAAACCTTTGACAGTGTTTAGTAGCTATGTTTCACTATTTGTATATCACTTATAACAATATTACCATCCACATATAAAAAGGTATTAATATGGGGGGGCAGGAAAAGGGGAGGATGTGGGATATATGAGAGTCTCCTATATTCTTTGTGTGACTTTGCTGTGACATAAAACTTCTTTGAAAACAAAATGAAAAATAGTGAGACACTGGGGAATGAGAAGTGGAAGGTGCCACGGTACAAACTGGACACTAGATATTGCCGAGATGAAAGGAAAAAGATTCAAAAAATGTATTTTATTTTATTTTTTTATTTCTTTATTTTATAAAAATATTTTCCATTTTATAATATCCCAATTTTTAAATTTAATTTAATTTTCAGTTTTTTTCTAAATTTTTATATATTTTATCTCATATTTAAACTTACCATTATTATTTCATTTTCCTATTACCTGTATTCAGCTATTTTAATGGCTTCATCTTTGAAGAAGCTTTGAATCACAGAGCAGTTACAACTGGGGTGGGAGAGGATTCTTGGTGTAGGGTGTCAGGGATGGGGTATGCATGGGAAGAAGTTCATTTGAGCGTCAATATAAGGTATATGAAAATGTTCAAATGTCCACTAAGCATTGTCAAAGTCGGTGGAGAATCACTCAATAAATGAGATAATACTAAATTCCCATCCTGGAGAGCTCTGCCACATTCTCTGGGGGAGCAGCAGCAATCTCCCAAGTGTGGGGCCAGTGATTGGTGAAAAAGGATGATCCACTGATGGGCCCTTGATATTGATGACTAGCCTTATGAGCCTTTGCTCTTGATATTAAAACTTAGCCTATTGTTATAGGTTGCCTAGGGTTTGCCCCCCAAAAGCCTCCTTGTTGCTCAAATGTGGCCTCTCTCTAAGCCAAACTCAGCATTTGAATGCATTACCTTCCTCCCAACATGGGACTTGACTCTCGAGGATGAGCCTCCCTGGCACCGAGGGATTGCTACCAAATGCCAACTGGCAATGTGACTGGAAAAAACATTGAATAAAAGGGGGGAAAAGGTAAATACAAATGAGTTTATATGGCTAAGAGTCTTCAAAATGAGCCTGGAGGTCATCCCAGAGGTATCACTTATGCACATCTCAGTAGGATCTCATAAATTCCAAAGTGGATATCACCCCCAAATAGTGGGGCTCCTAAGGGCTCTGGAGACACTCAGGTCCTTTGTCATCGCAGATAGCTCCAGAGTTTGGTGACTTGTCAGTGGGATCTACTTTGGACTTGGTGCTCCTGAGAGTAACAGAGTTGGTCTCAACTATGTCTTCCCTGCAAGTGGCTCATCTGTCCCTTCTTGGAGTTTGTAGGTGTATTTCCAGAGACTTGAGTCTTTGGTCTTTCCATATGTCAGCTGGGCCCAGAACCTCGGTGGAGCAGCAACTCCTACTCTACAGCTCATTGGACTTAGCCAGGACAACTGGTGGTGTGATACTGATAGACAACAGCCATCTCGGGGAATGGAGAGATTCTGCAGGTGCAGGCAGGATAATCCCATCCATCTTCCCCATGGGATATAAGCCCCCTCTCAAATGGAGGTGGAGTGGACATCAATCTCCCAGACTCCTCAGGATGGGAAGAAGAGCTAATGACTACAGTGGACTTACTGGTATTCTACTATAGACATATTGTGATTCAAGCAATGGAAGAAATTACAACATTGATATCGAGCCAGTGGCCACTGCAGGCTCTGGGGTCAGAGTGAGGGAAAAGGAGTTCTAATACAGGGGCTTTTCAGGACTTGGGAATTGTCCTGAGTCACATTGCAATGACAGATATAGGCCATTTTATATCATCATATAACATGCAGACTGTGTGGGAGAAAGTGTGGTCTACAATGTGAACTATGATACTTACTTGATGGCAAGGCCCCAGGATGTGTTTATAAATTGCAATTAATGTGCCACATTAATGGAGGAGGTTTAAGTGGGAAGTTGTGGGAGGTGTGTGAGGTGAGGCGTATGGGAATCGCTATATTTTTGGTGTGACATTTATGTAATCTAAGGATCTTTTAAATATATATATATAAACAATTTGCATAGCCCTTCACCTCCAAAATAACTTCCATTGGATGGGTTTGTGCCTGTCTTAATAGGACCAAAAGTAGCTTGTAAAAGAATAAAATTAATTGGTACAAAAGACAGGGTTTATTTTATCTGAGTATTCAAGACAGAGTCTGCACTTTGAAATCTTAATAGAAAATTGCCTATCAGTTGCTAACCAATGAAATGGGAAGTCCTTTGAAATGTAGACACTTTGCAACTCTAAGAGAAAGTATCCAGATAAAAGAAGAAGATCCAGATCAAAGCCAGTGCAGAAGTCTGCTGAGCTTAGTGACTACTGCTATTTCTTGGGCACAGAATTAATACATATTATTCCACAGCCTAACTAAATCTTATTAAAATTAAATATACTTGACAAATAGATTAATATTCAACAGTTAAGTAAATGATTCATTCCAAGTGAGAAATCAGCATATTTCAATGGTGGCTCTCCCATTTGTTGATCAACAAATATCCATGTGTTCCCATAATATTTTTTGGCTCTCTTGTAAATAAGTAAGAACATGTGCCTTGCTCACAGAAGTGATGGGTGCCACACTCAGTGTGAACTGTTGAGGAGAATATGTGCTACTATCTATGTATATTTTACCATGTTTAACCAAGCATGGAATGCTGAATTAAAATGGAAGAACTACACAAATATAATATAGTAACCTGGATTACTGAGTATCTACATGGTAGATAACTGCCTTACAGTATCATCAACCCTCACAGAATTTTATCTGATCAGGAAATAAAATTGAATATGATCAGTCAAGAACATTTCATGAGTCATTTTTCATGACAGCAAATGTACCTTATTCTGAATAATGCATTCACTAAACTTGCATTTACAAAGACCTGTAAATATTAATAAGATAATAGATTAGCACAGATTTTGCATTATCTGAGTCTCAAATAAGGTAGAATGGATAAATAGCAATCTTTACAAAACAAAATCCAATTAGTGTTTCTCACTGTTTCAGTGTAACACTACCCCAAATGAAGAATTTAAACCATAAATTTAGATATCACCTTTTTCCCTTTCCAAATATAGAGGCCAATGCTGAAATAAAGCTATATAATCACAGAAAGGCGGTAGTGACAATTATAATTATGACAATTATGAACTCCATTATAAACTTGGTCTTCATAGCCTCTTGAGCAATTTTTTTGACCGTCCTAGATATTTCCCAGTCTTACACATCCTTTTCAGCATATACTACTCCAATTTAGTTTCAGTTACTCATAGCCCATATTGTACAAATTGTCCTTTCATCTCAAAAGGAGACTTGTCACCCTACTAGTCAGCAAAAGAGAGACCAACACAGCATCATACTCTCATCCTCACCCCTATACATTCATAAATGTCTTTATAAACCCTTTTTACCTTTATACCTTCTAATCCCATGGGTAGAACATGTGTAGGGTTTCTATATAATTTTAATAAGTCAACATGTATTTCACATACAGCTCCTTCCTTTCTCCTCAGAAAGATTCCTCCTAGTGCCCATCACCACAGCACTCCAAAAATGTTTACAGGTCCTGTTAAGCCCAAAAAGTAAAAGAAAAGGGGAGGGGATTATCTGTATGACAATGAAAGTTGAGTTTAGAGTTACAGTTAGAGCTACAATTAGAGATACCAATAGAACTTCAGTTAAAGTTAAAGTTAGAGCTCAAGTTAGAAATAGAGTTGCAGTTGTTAGAGTTATTCTGTGCCAATGCCAGGAAATTCTCACTACGGTTTCTGTTATCTGCTGATATCCTCTTATAGAGACAGAACTAAAACCAAGGCATCAGGTTGACAAAAACCATGCCCTACATAATTAATTGTTTCACTGGATTCCCAAGAACAATCATTTCTTTTTTAAAGTTGTTTTCTAATGATTCATTTTCTATGGGTGGGAAGATGCCTCATTATCTCCTTAAGTACAGGAACATCCTGAATACAAAGTGCCATATGAATTACACCAACTCAAATGAGATTCAAGACAACATCAGAAAATGGAGGAGAGGAAATGGAAGTGGAGTCCTCCTCTCTACAGAATTTCTCTCTTCATCTTCTAGGTATATTTTGACAAGGGTACCTGGCTGAATGTGATTTTCTCACTGACTTCTGCATAAAAACATACACCCTTACTTTATGCCTGATGGTTTTCATTTGTAGGGTAGAAGAAAAGGCTCAAATCTTCCAAATTTATTATGATATACTGAGTCCTAGGCACTTATGTGAAAAAAGGGTATTATATTCATGCCTTTTAAATCATCCAACTAAGAGTGAGAATTGCTGGAACTCCAGTCTCCTAAGTTCTTTCAGTCAATCATTAATAAAAGGTCATGCAAAAAAGTTTACATTCACACAAGATATTCAGGAAGTTTTTATTTATGATTTAACAGTTAATATTTTAAATAGACAAGTAATAGGAAAAAAATCTTATATATGTATTCATGTAGGTACTGTTTTTGGTTATCCTCATTTCTTTGTATAGATCCATATTTCCATAGAATACCTATTCACTATTTTTCTGCCTAAATTACTTCCTTTAATATATCTTGTAGTATACGTCTGCTGATGATGAATTCTTTTAGTTTTTGCATGCATTCAAACATTTATTTTGTGTTTGTTTTTGAAAGATTTTCTTGCTTTGTATTATACTGTGGCATTTTGATATAGCTATGAATTGCAAAAATAGATTTTGGATTATGTTTGTAAACTGAAATGTTCCTCTGGACATGATTAAATTATAATTAGGGCTTTTATTGGGCCACATCCATAGGGTGTTGAGCTCTGCCCCTTGGTGGGTGGGGTCTCAACGAAAAAAGACATGGCAAAGGACAGAGTTGGAGTTTTTGAGTTGGAGTTCTGAAGCTGAGTTTTAATGCTGGGACCCAAGGAAGCAAGCAGACAGAGGAGGTTGTCCATGAGGAAGGAGAGAAGGCCCTGAGAAGAGACATGCTATTCACCTGGTCTACAGCTGACCCTGTGGAGGAACCAGAGGAGCTGAGCCCAGAGGGAAATGGAGCCCTGGGAAGAGAGGAACCCAAGAAGCCTGAACCCTGGCAAAGTCAACAGCTGTCTTGCTCCAATAAGTGGCAGCAGACTTTGTTGAAGGAAGAAAGTTATGCTTTATGGCCTGGTAGCTGTAAGCTTCTACCCCCAATAAATACCCTTTATAAAGACCAACAGATTTCTGGTACTTTGCATCAGCACCTCTTTGGCTGACCAGTACAATATTTGACCTAAGGCAAATTTTTCTTTCAGAAATTTTTCTTTCACATGGTGCTCTACTGTTTCCTAACTTTCTTTGACTTTGACATGAAGAATGATATCTTTCTTATCTTCTTCTTCCATACAACCATATCTTTTGCAAGTTTTACTTTGAAAATAGGACAATGAGGTACAAAGAAATTAAATAATTTCCCAAGATGACATAGGATTAAAAAAATGACAACCAAGAGTGCTATATTAGTACATATGTCTGCCATATAAACATGTTTTTCAATTTAATTTAGAAAACATTTTCCAAGTATTTCCTATGGAAAATATACTAATTTGATTATTTCAAATTATATTTTGGCATTTCTCCCAATAGGTCTTTATTATCGTTTGATAGGCCTTGGTAAGGTAATTGACACTTATATTGTCATATATTCAGAGGAAGAATTTCAAATAAAATGGAGGTTCATTTCTTTGATATAGTCTTCTAGGATGTTAGCATAGCCCATTCATAGAGAAGATGTCCCTGTGCCAAAATCTAAATTTCTCCTTAAACATTCCTCTGCATTTCAGCCATAAAAAATTTCAAAATCAAAGCTGTCAATATTGTGCTTAAGCAGGTCACTAGGAGGGGGCCAAAGGTAGGAAAAGAAGTTAAGGTATGTTCTCTTTTCTCTAACCTCTCTGTCGTGTTCAGCTGCTGTATATTTGACCTGTCTGAGGAGTAAAGCCTGACTGACTCTGTGATAGAACCAAAGCTCTTAAACTATCCAAAGGTAATTTTCATGATATTCACATTTCCTTTATATTCTACAACCTTTTCAGAGAATCTCAACTTCACTGTCATTTTTTTTAATTAAGAGATCAAATGTGCATAACAGATTTCAGCATTATAAAGACCTTTATATTCATTGAATATTTCAATATTTAGTTTTTCTAGTCTTCTAATTTCTTCATTTGTCCACAATCTTAATAACAATAAGAAAGAAAATTCAATAAATATATGGCTTGCAGCAATTCTTGCTGGAACCTGGGTTGGTCACAACTTGACTGCTCATTTCCTGCAAAGAAAATGTCAACAGACAAAAACTAGTATACTGTAACCTAACTTCATTCTAAGCATTGCATTCATAATCTCACATCACACCACAGCAGTACTATAAAATAGTTTCCCTCTTATCCCTTTTCTACATATATAGGAAATTAGGCATATAGAATCTGAGAAACTTGCCCAACCTTGCATTGATAGTAAGTAGGGGAGCTAGTCAAAGGAGGTGCAACTTATTATACTCCAAAGCTCTTGTTCTGAAGTATGATTCACATGTTTAATATTTTATCACAGTTCTCTAACCTCAGGGCATCAACAGTAGAATAATAGACTTTCAGAGACCTAGATATTTTCACTTGCATCTTGATCCCTTTAACTCAGTGAGACAGGTATTAGGATTGTTACATAACCTCTGACTGGCTCATGGAACCATACTCCCATGACTAAATACCATGTGCCCCATATCCCCTAGGATCTCTTCCTAACTTCAGGCATAAGGTCCTAATAACCTACCACAGTTGGCTTTCTGACCCCTTGGTCAAAGGAGCATTCTCAGAGAGAACGGAATGAACTGGTTTGGTGGCCAGTTGGCTAAAACTGTTAATTCTATCCCTCTGGGAGATGAAAGTTCAGAGTATCCTTAAATACTTGCACTGAGCAAGGATATCCGTTTTTATATTTCTTGTAATCATACATGAAAATGCTGATAATGACAGGATATAGGGATTTTTTTTTTTTTAACTGGGATGTCTCAGGGATGGAACCCGGGTCCCTCCATATGGTAGATGGATGCCGAACCTCTTGAGTCACATCCGTTTCCCCGGTATAGGGATTTTTGAGCTTAGAAGACTATTTAACATAACATAGCACAGATTGCAGGGGCTGTTTGGTACTAAGTTTCCAACTCATTTGGATCCAGGCTCCAGGGACTAAAAGAGCTATTACCAAAAGAGCCTTCAGTGTCTATAAAAAGGATTGAAAGACCTGAATTTTTGGACCTGTTACTACATGGCAATGTTAATTTATTGCTGAGTTCAAGGAAGCTGCAAATTCTAACTTATTTCCTTTAACATAGTTTGTTGTTTTTAGGGTTTTCAATCAGACTAGAGTTTTGAACAGGTGGCCTGTGTAGTATACTCATCTGATCACCTAGAAAGAAAGACCTGCAAATGGGCAGGGAGACTAGGGGAAATACATCTTCCAATGATTAGGTGGTTCCCCAACAATTTCTTTTGAAGACTAATGCCTTGGAAGTACTGACTGAAGAAATTCACATCTGACCTAGGATGCTTGTGTCCCACATTCCCAGGATGGTGTGAGCTTAAAGAGCAAAAATAAACTCAGCACATGAACTTAGATTTATTGAAGAAGTCTCTCTCTGCAAACATTTTCAAGTCACTAGTTCAGGAAAAGAAGTACTATACTTAAGGTAAAAATGGATAAACTGCAAAACAGTTGTTAATGATGGGCCAGTGGTTGCTAAGTCCATGCAAAACATTCTCTAAAATTAAGATGTCTTGTCATAGATTGAGCCTATTCCTCCTCCAAATGCATTCAGAGACGTAGGTGAAACCAGGACTTCTTTGTTGGTATTTTTCTCTCAAATTGATACTAGGTTCTCCAATTTTCAAGTAAGTAAAATTTATACATTTATTTCTACTATCATTGTACTTTTAGAATAATCACTGTCATAGACAGTCACTCAGCAAAGCAGTCACACAAAGTGGGCACAGACCTGAGATAAGAAAATATTTCTACTTTTATTAAATTAATTTTTCATATTTTAAATGCTATATGTTCTTTTGATGATAAAAGTGGATCAGAAAATTCATGAAACAGACCCCTCAAATAGCTGTTTACACAAAAATTCAGTTAATACTACTTATCTTATGTTTTTAGATACTATCCATGTATATTTTCCATTATATGCTCTTGATAGCCTAATATACAAATGTTTATGTCTTCAATTTTCCACTCAGTAGTATTGAAAGTAATTTCCTCATAGTTAATACTTCTTACAAAATACCTTAATGTCACGTGATATTTTTTATTACATAGCCTAATTCATTTTATTGTTCTCCTTTTTGTAGACTTGTAGGTTGTCTGTTATTCACTGCTATAGAAGAATTTGTGAAATAAAAACTGTATGCTTAAATTTGGCCAATATATTTTATCTAGAACAGATTCAAATGAGTAAGGAATATTGAAGAAAGACTATGACCAATTATGAAGATCTTACTATACAGAGTCAATTTATTTACAGATTATTTAGCATCCAAAACACTCACAAGCATTTAATAATATATCTAGTGTACATATGGGTTATTTTTCAATTGACTAAATTTTATTCTACATTTCTTTGATAGTTTACTAAAGGATTTTTGATGTCTTGCTTTTTTCCAAAAAACAAAACAAAACAACAAAAAAACACCTTTTCATTACTTTTGCTCATTTTTTGTAATATTGTGGATAGAATAGTTTTTAAATGCTGTTTATAGAAATAGTTGGTAGTCAAACTTATTTGACAGCCAAATGTGTGGCAACAATTTCCAAGGGTGACCCATGACTTTTTGTACTTGAATTTATGATATTTGTCCTATTTGTACACAACTACACTTTTGCTTAACATGCCTTTCCTCATCTATACTCAAAGCAGATTTATCACTTTGGTTTTCTGTATTTGAGGAGATTTATGCTTTAATTTAGGTGTTAATCCACAATATTCATTTTTTTTTCAAGTTTTAGTTTTTTTTTTCCCTTTTTGATGCATATTAATATAAAGAGAAAATTTACTTTGTTTTGAAAAATGCCTATTGGTTCCTACAAAACTTTTATTATCCCCACTGTAAAAAATTATTTTCACAATTTTTAAAAATATACCCTAAATTGATGTCCTTAGGAATTTGACCACATTTACTTCTTATTGAGCTTGTCTGTATTCATTTGTTTTAATTGTAATTTTTAAGTAACAATACTTTTTAAATTTTATGTAATGAATCTAATATTTTTCTATATGTAATTATTGACTTCTGCATTTAAAATTTATCCAAATATGATTGATGATTTAACTAAATTATTGAGATGAATACTTAGTTCATTTATAGTCTTATTTAGTTTATTTTATCTCTTGATATTATAATGGTCAAATTATTTCAGGGACAATAATATTAATTTGCATTTTTCTCATTTTTCTTTTATGTGTAATTTGTAAGTATGTGGAAAATTATTCTTTGCATTTATCTATAAACTTTCAGTTAAGTACTAATGATTTTCTTCAATTCCTCTATGCCCTTTATAATGTTGCCAAATTAAGTATGAAAAAGTTCAGGCTCAGTAATATGAAGTCTCATACACAGAAAGACACAGCTACTGTTCAGTGAAAAGAGAAGGCAAAATTAGTCAATGCGTTCTGAAGAGGAGGCTGTGTCCAATATATCATGGTGGTTTTGTTAATTTATATTATATTATTTATTTTCAGAAAATATCCAGAGAACATTGCATAATCTTACTTAAATTGAATGTTGATTTGCAAAATGTCCCTAAACACTAAATATGACTAGAGTTCAATAAATGTTGACCTCCAGATTTTCAAATCAATTAGGTTAAAATTGAATTCTATCCTGATGTCTATTCTAACCTCTTCAGTACATCCTTTTACTGAGGTTTTCAGTAAAGAATCTAGTATTCTTAAACAATTCTATTTCCATGGAGCATGGGCTCAGAAATCTGTCAAGGTATATCTTAATGCATCTGAAATAATACTAATTTCATTTGATATATCCATGTCACCCCTAATTTTATATTGAAACCACCTGATTATTTTATAAACACCATGAAATAAGGTGAGAGAATAAGAATAAAAATGGCTGCATCCTAATATCATCAGCAGAAGTGATTAAAAGGTCACAGGGCGCTAGATGCGCATAATCCAGGGATCTGCCCCTGCACACAGGTGATCTTTTAACTACTCATTTTCTATGACAGAGAAGACTGTGGCAGTGAGGGTAAAGGATCCATCCATATATGATTGCAGTAAAGGTGCCTGGCATCTCAAGAGTCATCAAACATTGCTCAGGGTGTGTGTGTGTGTGAGAGTGTGTCTGTGTGAGTGTGTATTTGTGTGTAGAAGACAGTTCTGTGTTCCACATGTAACTAATAATATGGCCCAGCTTTAAGTCCAGGGTTAATCTCACAGGGGTTTCCATGAATCCTACAGGAAACAATTTATGTGAAAGATATATTATTTGCTTGATCAAAATTTACCTGTGACCAAAGCAAACTATTTGGAGATAAATCAATCATCCATATGCAAACCTGGATTCATGGAGTAAGAAATATCGTGACAGAATTCAACGTGCTTAGCCTTACGTAAAACCTAGACAGACTTGCAGAATCTCTTGTTTGTTGTGTTTATAATCATGTGCTTTCTCACCTTGTCAGGCAACTTACTCATTGTAGTGACCGTAACTACCATCCCAGCCTTTGGTTCCCCATGTACATTTTCTGTCATTCCTGTCCTTTCTGATGACTCCTTCTCTTCTACCAAGACCCCCAAAGAGATGTTTGACCTACTCTCTTTGAATAAAACTATCTCCATCTTTGTGCAGCATTTCTTTGTGAGAGTTGAGATCATCCTGCTCACTGTGATAGCTTATGATTGCTATGTGGCCATCTGCAGGCCCCTGCACTACATGATTACAATGAACCAGCAGATGTGTGAACTCCTCATGTTAGTGTCCTGTGCTGGGGGATTTCTTCTTGCCCTAGTTAAAACCATTTTTATGGTTTGGTTGCCCTTCTGCAGCTTCAATGGTCATTGACCATTTCTTCTGTGATCTTTACCCTCTGCTGAAGCTCTCATGCACTGACACTCACATATTTGGGCTCTTTGTTGTCACTCACAGTGGACTTCTGTATATACTCAGTTTTTCTATTCTTATCGCTCCTTATGTCCTCATTCTTTGCCTTCTCAGAAATCTACAGCTCTGAAACATGGCAGAGGGCTCTCTCCACCTGTGGCTCACAAATTTCAGTGGTCATCTTATTCTTTGTGAGTGTATAATTGGATCCATGCTAACCTTCCCATTGATAAAGTGGTGAACTTACTGTATACTATGGTTATGCCTATTTTAAACATTTAATTTAAACACTCAGAAATGTTGAAGTGAAAAGTTAAATGATATGAAAAAGTGCTGGGGTCAAAAAGGGATCATTGATAACAATTAACATGATTAGACAACATTCAACAAAATCTATTCTTAATTTAACAAGTGTAGCTAATGGAAAGGATACCGGTCTGCAGTCAGAATA
>JAQZBX010056201.1:5496-18339 GCA_029593785.1 Cabassous unicinctus
TTTTTTTTTTTTTTTTTTTTATCTCCTGTAAAACTAAAACTAAAACTAAAACCTAAAAACTTTATGTTCCTGTTCAGGGTACCATAAATAGAATAGAAAAAAGACCCTTTGAGACACTGCATCTCTCCTATGGAGGGCTGGCCACCCCCCACCAGATGGATTTGGTTACTTTCTATAGGTAAGTATTGGGATTATGTTGAATCCGTATATCATTTTCAGTTGAACTGACATCTTAAAGATATTTAGTCCTCTAATCCATGAACAAAGAATGTCCTTCCATTTATTTATATCTTCTTCAGTTTCATTTAGCAATGTTTTATAGCTTTCTGAATACAGTCCGTTTATGTCTTTGTTTCAATTTATTCCTATATATTTGATTTTTAGGTGCTATTATAAATGTAAGTTTTTTTCTGATTTTCTCCTCAGATTCCACATTTGTAGTGTATAGAAACGCTACAGATTTATGCGCATTAATCTTGTATCCTATCACTTTGCTGAATCCCTCCATTAATTCTAGTACCTTTTTTGTGGATGTTTCAGGATTTTCTAGATATAGGATCATACCATCAGCAAACAGTGAAAGTTTTATTTCCCCCTTTCATATTTTGGTGACTTTTACATCTTTATCCAGCCTAATTATGCTAGCAAGAACTTCTAACACAATATTGAATAACAATGATGACAGTGGATACACTTGTCTTCTTCCTGATCTCAGAAGGAAGCTTTCAGTCTTTCAGAGTTTAATTCAATGTTAACTGTATGCACTTTATCATATTGAGGAAGCTTCCTTCTATTCCTATTTTTGATGTGTATTTATCAAGAAGGGGTGCTGTATTTTGTCAAATGCCTTTTCTGCATCAATCAAGAGGCTCTTGTGACTTTTATTCTTTAATATATCAATGTGGTTTATTACAGTAATTGATTTTTCTTGTTGTGAACAACCCTTGCATACTTAGAATAAAACCCACTAGGTCATGGTTTATAGTTCTTTTAACGTGCTTTTGGATTTGTTTTGCAAGTACTTTATTGAGGATTTTTGCATCTATGTTCATTAGATTGATTGGTCTGTAATTTTTTCATAGTATCTTTATCTGGTTTTGTTTTTAGAGTGATGTTGGCTCCATAGAAAGAGTTTGGTAATTTTTTCCCTGTTCATTTTTTTGGAAGAGCTTTGCCTAGATTGGCATTCGATCATCTTTGGATGATTGGTAGAACTCGCCTGTGAATCCATCTGGTGACAGGCTTTTTAACTTTGGGAGGAATTTGATGACTGTTTCAATTCTGACTGGATTGTTGAGGTCTTCTATTTCTTCTTTGGTCTGTGTAGGTGTTTATTATATTTCTACAAATTTGTCCATCTCGTTTACGTTATCTAGTTTTTTGCTGTACAGTTGTTCATTTTGTCCTTTTATGATCTGTCTTACTTCAGCAGGGTCAGTGATAATGTCTGACTCTAATTTCTGATTTTATTTATGTACATCTTTTCTCATTTTTCTTTCTTAGTTTAATGAATGGTTTGTTGATCTTCTCAAAGAACCAACATTTGGTTTTGTTGATTTTCTCTATTGTTTTTTTGTTCTTGCTGTTGTTCTCGATTTCCTTTATTTCTACTGTGATCTTTACTATTTATTTCCTTTAGCTTAGTTTGAGATTAAATTGCTGTTCTTTTTCTATTTCCTTCATGTGTGCAGTTAGAACTTCCATTTTACTTCTTTCTTCTTTTTTAATGTAAGCTTTGAGGGCTTTTCCCTCAGTTTCCCTCTCTGCACTGCCTTTGTAGTATCCTAGATATTTAATATGTTGTGTATTCATACTTATTCATCACAAAATATTTACTGAATTCTTTTGCAATTTATTCTTTTACACACTGTTTATTTAAGAGTGTGCTGTTTTATCTCCATATATTTTTGGATTTTCCCTTTTTACATCCATTATTTATTTCTAGTTCCAATCCATTACTATCAGAAAATGTGTTTTGCATAATTTCAAACTTTTAAAATTTATTGAGACTTGTCTTGTGACCCAGCATATGCTCTACCACACAGAAGAATCCATGAGCAGTTGAAATGAATGTATAACCTGCTTTTTTGGGGTACAATGCTCTATAGATGTCTCTTAGGACTAGTTCACTTATCATAAAATTCAAAATCTCTGTTTATTTATTCTCTGTCCAGATATTCTATCTAATATTGATTGTGGTGCATTGAAGTCTTTCCAATAATAGTTTGAAACTATTGTTGCAGAAAAATTTATGTGCCCTTCCATTTTGGCAGTGTGTGCCTCATGTACCTTGGGGGCACTCAGGTTAGGCTCATAAATATTTATTATATCTATTTCTTTTGATGAATTGCTTCTTTTATTAACATATAATGACCTTCTTCATCCCTTACAAAAGTTTTTCATTTAAAACATATTTTGTTTGATATTAGTATTTCTACTCCACCTTTTTTTATGGTCAATAGTTGCATGGCATATTTTTTTTCTCCAAATTTCACTTTCAACCTGGTTGTTTCCTTATGTCTGAGGGACAGGTACATCTCTCTGATTTACCCAAGGCTGACTTTAACCATCCTAATCCTTGAGGAATGTGCTGTACCCTTTCTGTACCCTCTGGCAGCAAAACTTTCCCGGAACATCACCTGGGAACATACATGCTCTTCAACTGCCAGGACATACCCTCTCTGTACACATGGGTGGGGTTACTCTCTTCACCCAAGGTGATGTCTTAATTCCAAATCTCAGAATCCATGGTTTTCTTCTTGAAGTCATTTCCCCTTCCATCTCTCCTTTCCATGTCCTATTAGTCCAAGCTGACAATGGTTTTGTTCATACAGCTCTCTCAAAAAACTTGTTGGTTCAGCATGCAAGAAGCAGGGGTCCAAGCCATCAGACAGTAAGACTTTTCACAAATCTTTCTAAGATAACAGCATCTTCAATCCTGATTTACAAGTTCCAAATTTAGTTAAATCCTCAAATGGGACACTATCATCTGGGAGCTTGATTTCCAGAAAGTTGCAATTTCCAGACTCAGTTTCTGTTTTCTTTGTGTCCAATAGTTCAGATCCCAGCTTATCTTTCTTATGTAGCATTTTGCTATAAGCTGCAAGGAGAAGCCAAGCCACATTCTCTGAGTTTACTTTGGAAAGTTCTTCAGCTAAATGCTCAGTTGTCATTTTCAATTCTGTCTTCCATAAAACATCAGGAGTCAATCTTGCTAGGTTCTCTGCAACTTTAAAACATGGATCACCTTTCATCCAGTTTCCAATAATATTTTCATCATTGACTTCTAAGGCATCATAAAAAGTCTCTTTAGCACCCATATCCCTACCAACAGTCACTGTAAAGCAATCTCAGCATTTTCTATCAAGCAGCTCACAATTTCTCCAAAAAATACCTCTTACCCATTCATAAATCTGTTCCAGCATTTTGGTAATTGCAAAAGGTTATCCCCACCTCCTGGTACCAAATTCTGTATTAGTCAGCCAATGAGGTGTGGATGCAAAATGCCAGAAATCTGTTGGCTTTTATAAAGGGCATTTATTTGAGGTAGAAGCTTACAGTTACCAGGCCATAGAGAATAATTTACTTCCCTCACCAAAGTCTGTTGTCATGTGTTGGGGCAAGATGGCTGCCGATGTCTGCCAAGAGTTCAGGTTTCTTATGTTCCTCCCTTCCCAAGCCTCGGTTTCTCTCTAGGCTCACCTGTTGTGCTCTCACCACAAGGCCAGCTATAGCCTATCAGGCAAATACCTGTCTCTCTCTTAATGGCTTCTGCAGTGTCTAAGGAGCCATCTCTATTCCTTTATACACTTCTTCGGTGTGTTCTTAAGCTCCAGCTCAAAACGCTGCATCAGAACTCCAACTCTGTCCTTTGCCATGTCTCTTATCTGTGAGTCCCCACCCACCAAGGGGCAGGGACTCAATATTCTACTGATGTAGCCTAATCAAAGTCCTGATCATAATTTAATAAATTGTCAGAGATACATCTGACAAACTAGTTTACAAACATAATCCAATAACTATTTTTGGAATTCATAAACAATGCCAAACTGCTACAATTTGGTTCAATTTCTACTCTGTCTTAAGATTTCCCAGCTTAAGTTATTAAAATCAAGCCAGGGACATACTAATGAGGTGCAGATTTTCTGGCCAAGGGATGGTGCTCATCAGCACAACTTTCCAAGGAGGTGTTTCATCTTCAAATTCTTTATTTTGTTCTGTCCAGAGGTGAGATTCAAAGCAGGGCTTTGCTGGCTAAATTCACTAATGAAAAGCCACTGAATGCCCCTAACTTTTCCTTTGTAACAACTGACATAGAGGAAGATGTCTGTTTTCCTCAGTGAGCCAGGGGTTTTATCTCAGCTTCATGTCTTAGAAGTAGAGGAGGGGAAGCCATCCTGGACACCACAACATTTTGATAACTCATGTTTGTTGTTTTGGTATTTTTCTCTCTTTATTCCTCACCCTCTTGGGAGATGTGTAACAATGTCTTTGTCTGCAGAACCCCAAAGCAGTTCCTTAGACACCTTATTACTCTGTCTCCATTGTTTTTGTGAGAAAGTTGAGCCCTGCCTGCTTATTCCAATGTTATCTTCCCTCAATTCTCCTCTATATTTTATTTTTTCAATATACTTTTTTATTTTTTAAAGATACTTATATTACATTTTACATAAAACATAAAGGGGCTTCTCATACACCATGCTCCCTATGCTTCCCACATTTGCCCACACTAACAACAGACTTCATTAGTGTGGGGCATTTGTTACAACTGATGAACACATTTTGGAGCATTGCCACAAAGTGTGGATTTATAGTTTACATTGTAGTTTACACTCTCCCACACAATCTTGTAACTTATGACAAGATACATAATGACCTGTATCTGTCATTGCAATGTCATTTAGGACAATTCCCAAATCCCAAAAATGCCCCCATATTACAATTATTTTTCCATCCCCCTCCCCTCAGCATCAATGATAAAAATTATTCCATTGCTAGAATCACAATAAGTCTATAGATAAATAACAGTAAGTCTACTCTTGTCCATTGTTCATTTCCCAACTATGAGTATTCTGGAATGGTGATGTCCACTCTGCCTCTAATTGAGAGAAGTCTTAGATGCCATGGTGCAGATTGATGGGACTATCTTGCTTGCAGCTGCAGACACTCTCTGTTTCATGGAACAGTCATTGTCAATCATCATCTCATTTTTAGTTGTCTTGGGTGAGTCCAATGTAATAGGTTTTGCAACTCTGTTGAGATTCAGGTACCAAATGGCACTTGAACAGCACAAATATTTAAGTCTCTTGGGCATTTACCTATCAACTCTAGTACTAATTATAGGTTCAAATAGAAGGGGCAGAAGAGCCATGTGTAGGGAAACCACAATTGCATCCAATTGAGGAGCAAAAATTCCAAATAGGGCCTCCTGGAATGGGAACCAAACTCCTGAGCTATCTTCCCTGCCTATAGTGCCTGGATGTCTCCAGAGCCCTAACAGCATCACTGAAACATTATCATGCACAACCACCACACAACTACATCCTTCCAATTTATCATAGATTTTGCCCATATTGCATTGGCTCACAAACTTCTCCTTTTCTGTCTCCTGTAAACCTATCTTGCACACACCAGCTCTGTGAATCTCTTCAATTTGCTTAAGTCATAATAGTGAGGTCATGTAATATTTGTCTTTCAGTTCCTGGCTTGCTTCACTCAACATAAGGTCTTCAAGGTTCACTCATGCTATCCCCTATGTTAATACTGCATTCCGTCTTACAGCTGAGTAAGATTATAATGTATGTATATACCACAATTTGGTTATCCATTCATCTGTTGATGGACATTTGAGTTGCATCCAAGTTTTGCAATGGTGAATAATGCTGCTTTGAACATTGTAGTGCATATATCTGTTGGTGTCCCCACTTTCAATTCTTCTAGGTGTATGCCTAGCAGGGTGATTGCAGGATCATATGATAGTTTTATAGTTAGCTTCCTGGAACCACAAAAATGTTTTCCACAATGGCCGCACCTTTCTGCATTCCCACCAGCTGTGGATAGGAGACCCCATTTGTATAAGTCAGGGTTCTCTAGGGAAACTGAAACAACAGAAGAAATCTGTCAGTAGCATGAGATTTTATGAGTCTCTAAGATTATCATGGGGGTGCACATGTCCAGGTCCAGAGGCAGGCTGCAAACCATGGGCTTTGATAAAGTCCAATGAAGATCCTTGATGAGTTTCTGGAAGACATTGGCTGTCCAAAGATGAGCTGGGAAATTTTCTCTGAATGCTGAAATGACTTCCCCTTTTAAGGCATTCAACGGATTGGATAAAGCATCACTCATTGCTGATGGCAATCTCTTTGACTGATGCAGATGTAATCAGCCATCTATGCAGTAAACTCATCAATGTCTAAAGCCCATAAGTGTCCTTGTATTACAGTTAGCCTAGTGCTTTCTTGGCCAAACCACTGGGCACAATTACCTGGCTGAGTTGACGCATTTGCCTAGCCATCACAGTCCACCAACTTGTCAACTTGCAACCATACACATTACCTTAAACAATACTAAGTCTCTAAGTAAAAACCATACATTCATTATATATATATATACCTAACAATGTTCAACTCTCCTGCATACAACAGGAAAATCATTAATTCCCTACAGAATAGGGTACAAGACCTTGGACAATATTCACTCTTATAGTTGACATCCTTAAATATTATGATATGAAAACAATACAACTTGTCATATGATAAGGGAAAAGGTTGGGAAAGAAAACAAAGAAATTTATTTTATGTACATAGACAATCATACACGTAATGAAACAAGGAAGAAAGATTCATGACTATTACAGTCTTCATTTCTCTAACTGATCATGTGGATGAAATTCATATTTATCACTACCTTCTTCCACTACCAATTCCATGTTCCCGTTACCCTTAGCAAGCACTTCAGCTGGCTGTGGTTCTTTGCCTGGTGGGGTGACCCAAACTTTCATTCTGGAAGATTCTGGGCCATTGTTAATTCTGCTTGGATAGGGTTGCTGCAATTTTCCATTGATTTTAATCACAGGGCACAGTAGTAGTGGGAGACATCCTAGAGGATCTCTTGTATCCCTGGGAAAATCTTCTTTACCCTCATTATGTGGATGCAGTCCTATTTCCCCTTGATAGGATCAAGCACCCCAGCCAGTACAGTAATTCTCTTATTTACCTGTTGATTCAAAAGTAAGAGGAGTCCAAAATGGCCAGGTGGCAGTCTTAACTTCCAGTTCAATGGAATCATTGTTGAATTCCCTGGTGGCAGCATTCCTCCTTTTGGGAATAACACCTCTAGGCCAGCAGAGCTTAAGGTTGCAGGAACAGGAAGCAAAAACTTCCCTAGCAGCTCACTAGGGGTAATAGTGAGTAGTGCCACTCCCATTTCCATCCCTTCATTCCTGGACCCATGAATTCTGTTTATGGGAGAAAGAGTACCATAGAGTGGATGCTGATTTACAGCATACACATCATCCTGGAGAACATTGCCCCAACCCTGCAAGGTATTGCCACCTAGTTGGCACTGTAATTGAGTCTTCAAAAGGCCAGTCACTGTTCTATCAATCCAGCTGCTTCAGGGTGGTGGGGAACATGGCAATACCAGTGAATTCCAGGGGTGTATGCCCATTCTTGCACATCATTTGCTGTGAAATGGGTTCCTTGATCACAAGCAATGCTGTGGGGAATACTATGGTGGTAGATAAGACATTTGTTAAGTCCACAGATGGTAGTTTTAGAAGAATCATTGTGTGCAGGAAATGCAAACCCATATCTGAAGTATGTGTCTATTCCAGTTAAAACAAGTCACTGTCTCTTCCATGGTGGAAGTGGTCCAATATAGTCAACCTGCTACCAGGTAGCAAGCCGATCACCTCAGGAAATTGTGTCAAATTGGGTGCTGAATGTGGGTCTCTGTTGCTGAGAGATTGGGCACTCACCAGTGGCTATAAGCCAAGTCAGCCTTGGTGAGGGGAAGTCCGTGTTGCTGAGCCCATGCATAACCTCCATCCCTACCACCATAGCCACTTTGTTCATGAGCCTATTAGGCAATGACAGGAGTGGTTGAGGAAAGAGGCTGAGCATTAGCCGCAGAGCAGGTCATTTTATCTACCTTATTATTAAAATCTTCCTTGGCTGAAGTCACCCTCTGGTGAGCATTCCTGTGAGACACAAATATTTTCATGGTTTTGTCCACTCGGATAGGTCTATCCCCATAGCTCTTCCCCAGACATCATTGTCACCAATTTTCCAATAATGTTTCTTCCAATTCCCTGACCATCCAGCTAAACCATTGGCAACAGCCCATGAGTCAGTGTACAGATGCACTTCTGGCCGTATCTTCTTGCAAGCAATATGAGCAACCAGGTGCACTGCTCAAAGTTCAGCCCACTGGGAGGATTTGCCATCACCACTTTCCTTCAGTGATGTACCAGAAAAGGACTGCAGTGCTGCAGCTGTCCACTTTTGGGTAGTACCTGCATATTATGCAGAACCATCTGTAAACCAGGCCCAAATTTTCTCTTCCCCAGTCAACTGATTTTAAGGGACTCTTCAAGAGTCCAAAGCTGTGGGCTGGGAAAGAGAAGGTAACATGACAGGGATGGTGACCAGGGACATTTGGGCTATTTCCTTATGTAACTTACTTGTATCTTCAGGACCCCCTTGAGCCCTATTATATATATATATACCTCTTCCACTTTATTATGGAGTGTGGCTGTGCACACCCAACTTTACGGTTTGGTGTTTCAGACAATCCCCAGCTCATGATAGGCAACTCAGGTCTCATGGCAACCTGATGCCCTAAGGTTAAGGATTCAGTCTCTACTAAGACCTAATAGCTAGCAAAAAGTTGTTTCCCAAAAGGAAAGTAATTATCTGCAGTGGATAGCAGGGCTTTGCTCCAAAATACTAAGTGTCTGCATTGTGATTCTCCTATAGTGCCCTCAAAGGCTCCAGACAGCATGTCTATTTGCCACTGAACCTCCAGCAACATTGGATCTGTTGAATCATATGGTTGAAGTGGTAGTGCAGCTTGCACAGCAGCCTGGACCTGTGGCAGAGCCTCCACTTATTTTCATCCCCAATCAAAACTAGCAGCTTTTCTGGTCACTCGGTAAATGGGCCAGTGTAGAAAACTCAAATGAGGAATATGTTGCCTCCAAAATATGAAGAGAACAACTAAGTGTAATGACTCTTTTATGGTCATAGGAGGGGAGAGATGCAACAGCTTATCCTTCACTTTAGAAGGGATATATCAACATGCCCCACACCAGTGGACACCTAGGAATTTCATTGTGATGGAAGGTACCTGTATTTTTGTTGGATTTATCTCCCATCTTCTCTCACTTGAATGCCTTAACAATAAGTCTAGAGTCTTTGCTACATCTTGTTCACTAGGTCCTATCAACATGATATCATCAATATAATGGACCAGTGTGATGTCTTGTGGGAGGGAGAGATGATCAAGTTACCTGTGGAAAATATGACATAGGGCTGGAGAGTTGATATACCCCTGGGGCAGGAGAGTAAAGGTATACTTCTGGACTTGCCAGCTGAAAGCAAACTGTTTCTGGTGGTTCTTACTAATGGCAATTGTGAAAAAGTGTTTGCCAGATCAACAGCTGGATACCAGGTACCAGGGGATGTGCTGATTTGCTCAAGCAATGATACCACATCTGTTACAGCAGCAGCAATTGGATTCACCACCTGATTAAATTTTTGATAATCTACTGTCATCCTCCAAGATCCATCTGTTTTCTGCATAGGCCAAATAGGAGAGTCGAAAGGGGATGTGGTGGGAATCACCACCCCTGCATCCTTCAAATCCTTGATGGTGGCACTAATCTCAGCATTCCTTCCAGGAATCCTGTATTGCTTTTGATTTACTATTTTGCTAGGCAGAAGCAGTTCTAGTGGCTTCCACTTGGCCTTTCTGACTATAATAACTCTCACTCCAGAAGTCAGGGATCCAATGTGGGGATTCTGCCAGTTACTGAGTATGTCTATTCCAATTATGCATTCTGGAATTGGGGAAATAACCACAGAATGTCTCTAGGCACCCACTGAACCCACTGTGAGATGGACCTAAGCTAAAACTCAATAGAACGCCTGACATCCATAAGCCCCTACTCTGACTGGTGGATCACAGAAACATTTTGGGTCTCCTGGAATCAATATCACTTATCTAATAATCCCAAAAATATCTGATCATTTTACTCTGGTGAAAGGACATAAGTCTCCTTGGAGAAAGTTGGGAGGAAGATTAACAGTATAAATTTTTGGCAGTTTAACAGGATCCTTCCCCAAGTGTACCTGGCCTTCTCCTCATTCAAGGGGCTATGGGTCTGCTAACTGTCTCAAGTCTTGGAATTAATTAAGGGGTCATGAGTCTCTGCCTTTTAATTTGAGTTAGGGCTTTGTTCACTTGACCTAGAAGACTTCTGCTTTTACAGATCCAGAAGAAATTTAGTAGACTGCTGATCTATTTCATTTCTAGATATGCCATGATTTATTAACCAGTGCCATAACTCTATGTGCCTCATACATTTTGAGTGTGGCTTTGAATCTGCCTTTCATTATGGTAGCCACACCCACTTTGATTTGGTGATTACCTGCCAATACTTGTCCTTTACCAGCTCCAGAATCGATCATCCCCATAATATTCAAGGATTCTAATTCCATTACAGCCTTCCTTACAGTAATATCTGGACTACAGAGAAGAGCAAGCACAGAGCTCTTCAGGGAAGGTTTAGTTAGTCTTACAAACTTATTCCTCCCAGTCCTGGTTAAAGGTGTGTCCTTTGGACATTCCTGAGGTTAGTGCACTGGTCTTAAATGGTAAATTCATCCTAGCATTCCAATCTCTCTTAGCCTTTGAATTCCCTATTCTACTGTATACCAGAGCAAATTGGGCATCTCAACTTCAGACATGCTAGGCCATCTTTTGGTCCATGTTTCAGTCAGCCACCTAAACAAACTTTTAGAGCCCTTTCTAAATCCTCGAGCTGCAGCATTGAATCCAGAATTTCTGCTTAGTGGGCCTATATCAAGAAATTCAGCCTGATCCGACTTTATATTCCTTCCACCATTATCCCATACCCTTAGTATCCATTCCCACACATATTCCTCTGATTTCTGTCTATATAAATTGGAAAACTCATGCACTTCTTTCAGAGTATACTGTACTTCCTCATGAGTCACACTTTGTATTTCACCTTTGGGGGCTTGTTGTGACATTATTTTATTAATGGGCTTCAAAGAGAAGAGATGTGGTGGGGGTGGGTAAGGTGAAAGTTTAGATACGTCTTATGAGCTACGGACCTCAGGGTATTCCTTTGCATTTTCTTCTGGTGAGATAGGATTAATCTCTTCAGGCAGGGATTAGAAGACAGGTTCATTAGGGCACAGTGGAGGCTGGGCAGTGGATGCTGGAGTTTGGTTGGTATACACCTCAGGGCTGGATGGAGATGTGTACTCCTGGGGCAGCCTGGAGTTTGGGTGATACAAGGTTGACAAGGTTTGGTCTCCACAGGGCAGGCTATTGCAGGTTTATCTGATAAAGTATCAGCAGAATTTAAGGTTCCAATATCCCCACCAATATTATCATTATCCCATATGCCTACATCCCAATATTCTGGGTTCCACTCCTTTCAAAACAATGCCTTCACTTGAACTGCAGATACACTGTGGGGTTGAGATTTTAGTTTCCTTTGTAATTCTGTTACTCATACAATGAGAATCTGAGTTTGGTTCTCAGAAATCTCATGCCTGTAGCTACAGGGAACAAGATTTTCTTTCAGAGCACACATAGAAATTTTCACATCATTCATGTGTTAAGTTTCACATTTGAAGCCTTTAGCTCATATCTTTCTTTTTAACTGTATCCAGAGTACCTAGGAGGAGCCAGCCAGCATCATTATACCTTTTGACTCCACAAAACTCTGTTAAGGTGTTGAAATCACTCTCACCTGGATCCTTGCTTTTTTTAAGTGCGGAAGTAGGGGAATCCTGTGATGATATTTTGCATATCTCCATTGCCAACTCATGCCATGAACTGTTAATGGCCTCTTCTTTATATGAAAGGGAGTCATTAGTACCCTTGGGTCCAATTAGAGTAGAGAGCCAATTATAAAACACCCATAACCAACTCAGGCATCCCATGTTTAAGATTCTGTTCCTCAAGAACCACTCCCTGTACCAAGCTCTATAACTCAGTGTTCTCTAGTGAAACAGACTCAAGAGGAGATATCTTTCAGTAGTATGAGATTTTATAAGAGTCTCTCACATGACATGGGGGTGCACATGTCCAGGTTGCACAGGCATGCTGCAAACCAGGGGCTCTGATAATGAAAGTCCAGTGAAGGTCCTTGATGAGTTTCTGAAAGATGTTTGTTGTCCAAAGACGAGCTGGGAAATTCTTTAAATGCTGAAATCACTTTTCCTTTTAGGGCATTCAACCGAGTGGATAAAGCCTCACTCATCCCTGATGGCAATCTCCCTGGTTGATGCAGATGAAATCAGCCATCTGTGCAGTAAACTCAGTCATGACAAAAGCCCATAAATGTCCTTGTATTACAATTAGCCCAGTGCTTGCTTGACCAAACAACTGGGCACAATTACCTGGTCGAGCTGACACATTAGCTTAAGCATCACACCATTCCTCCATATCCTCTCCAAAACTTGTAGTCCACTGTTTTTTTAATAGCCACCAGTCTAATGGGTTTAAGATGATATCTCATTGTAGTTTTGATTTGCATTTCCCTAATAGCTAGTGATGTTGAATATGTTTTCATGTGCTTTTAAG
>JAQZBX010056202.1:8066-18332 GCA_029593785.1 Cabassous unicinctus
GAAAGTCTGCTCTTTTGTCAAAGCACATGTATTTCTTCTATGTACCATCCTCAAGAAGGTTAGTTGATGATTCTATGTGTTGCTTATCCTCTTGGTGAAAGTGTAATGATTAAGAACACAAGTCTGAAACCAGACTGACAGGAATTATATCCCAGTTTGTCCCTTTTATTCTGGGATTGGTCAAGTTACTGAACCTTTTATATCTGAGTTTCTATCTGAAAAAATGGAGTATCATGCCTATTTTGTTAAGTTGTTCTGAGTTTAAAAATAAGTCTGTCACATGTCAAGCAATCAATAAATGTTTGCTGTTATTAAATTATTAGTTTTATTTTTATTATTAACAAGAACAAGTAGAAATTTCCTACAGTGAATAACCATAGCATGCTCAACTGATTTTACTAAAAGTACTACATAATTGCTCTACTATGAAAGAACATAATGTTTCTACACTAGGAAAAACTATCTGGACAACTGTTTATTCTTTAAATTGTCCAATTGATGAAATTGCTTTTTTCTAAAGAACTGGCTTGTAATAAAGACCCTAAAAACCTGACAGCATGCTGCCAGTGGAGGAGCTGTAGATTCAGGGTCAGAAGACTTGGGTTAGGATTTGAGTTGAGGTGACAAGTACATGGTACAAATTACTTAGCAAATATGAACTTCAGTTTTCTACCTCTGTAGTAGAAATTAACCTTGTAAATTCGTTAATCTCACAGGGTTGTTATAAGAAACAAAGAAATAATAAACATGAAAGCTCTCTGTAAAATGTGTTGGTTTTGCTGTTGTTGTTTTTATTGTTATAAAATTGAGCTACTCTGCTAGGCAGGATTTACTGGCCTGTCCTCTTGTGTTGTGCTGACGTGTTTTATCATTGGAGGTGCCAAGTGGAGCAAATTGAGTAGTGTTCTTGATGATGTAGTCACATCCACTGAGAACTAGGTTCAGAACTTTGAAACATCTCATATGGGCTAATAAAATGCTAGTGGGCACAAATGACTTCTATTCTGCCAACTTACCCTGCTTGGATTTAAATTGGTGTCCATGAGGTGCATGGCATTGCACTGTGTCATGCAGGGCCATTGGATGTTCTGCCTTTGAAGAGAAAATGTATTTCCTAGCTGACTGTCATTACAGGGCTAGTTAATCAGTCCCCTGGTACTTCTTTTTATGACTCTGGGCTTTGCAGTAGTTTCTGTGGTAAAACTACACTCTCACAGGGCCTTTGATTTTATTTGACATTTTCATGCTTTTGCTTGAGTTTTCTGTTTCTCAGTATTTCTGAATGGCACCATGAACATTATGGAAATTTTAGAGGCAATGAAGAAATCCCCCAAGATCTCTGATCTCACTGTTTTTCTAGAAGACTTACAGCCAACACCAACCTCCATCTGCTTACTCTTGAGGTTACATTAGCAGATCTATAAGATGCATGCTTCAGGTTGGGAGATTCTCTTGCCTTTTTGATTTAAGTGTAGAGATATTTCCAGTGTAGCCATTGAGTACCTGGTGTGATATCTGATCAAGAGATGGCTCTCTGGAAGGCCTGTCAAAAGCTCAGGCTTGAAGCAAACTCCAAAACAAATGTATAGGGATGGAATGTCCCAACGTGGACATACTAAGATATGAGGAGAACATAGACCATGCCCACAGGAATAATAAAATGCAGAAAAGCATCCAGAAGAAAATGAAAATAAGACCAATAATACCATGTAGTATATTAATTTTCTTCTGTGTGTTTTTCTGTATTTTCCAAATTTTATATGATGAACAGGTTTTATTTTTGTCAAAATGAAAAGTAATAATTTCTTATGTGCTGTGAGGTATCCAAGGAAATAGTGTAACTGCCCCAGGATTCTGTCTTGTTCATCCTATTACCAGAGGCTAGAATAGTGCCTAGAACATTGTACGCACTCAGTAAGTACTTGTTGAATTGATGAATTAATTAATTTTAAAAGAGATTAAAGGGGGAGCAGATGTGGCTCAGGCTGTTGGGCACCCACCTCCCACATGGGAGTTCTTTGGCTTGGTTCCCAGTCCCTCCTAAAGAAGACAAACAAACAATGAACAGATAATGAGCAAGACAATGAGCAAACAATGAGCAGATAGAGAACAAAAACAAAACAAGCAGGGAAGGGATGTGGCTCAAGTAGTTGGGTGTTTGCCTTCCACATGGGAGGTTCCAGGTTTGGTTTCTGGTGCCTCCTAAAGAAGAAACAAACAGACAACAAGCAAAGAACAAGCAGACAATGAGCAGACAACAAGCAAAACAGATAAGGGAGCCATCTCGGGGTGTGGGGTGGTGGGCTGGAATTAAAAAAATAAATTTCTTAAAAGAGATTAAAGAGCAGTATACATAATATAACCTTGAATTTATTAAAAAGAAAGAGATAATTAAATTGACAACTTTACTATTAAGTATGAAGTTATTGGATGGTTTTGATGATATGAAAGACATGATTTGATTTACATTTTACAAAAAGATCATTTTGGATGCTGTGGGAAGAATTGTCCTTTGGGAACAAAAGTTGAACAGCACGACCAGTTAGAAAGCTATTATAGATGAAAAATTAGGATGCGTTGAACTTCATTGGCAATAGTGGTGGAGGTAAAGAGTGGCTATAGTTAGGCTATGTTTTGAATAAGTATACAAGTCTTGCTAAGAGATTGGACATAGGATATGAGGAAAAGAGAGTGGTAAAGAATGACTCTGTTTTTTGGTGTGAGCCACAAGAATGATGACAGTGTGATTTCTGGAGAAGGAGAATAGTGTGTGGGAGCAGTTTTGGTGGTGGTGATGGGATAACTCTTGGTTATAATAAATGTGAGTTGACCATTACATATAAAACATGCCCATTTAATACAACTTTTATTTATTTATATACATCTATAATTCAGGGAAAAATCAGAGCTGGAGATAGAAATTGTGGGTTGTCATTGAATAGACATTTTTAAACCATGGACTGGATGAGCTAGAATTAGAGTGAGGGGGAGAGAGAGAGAGAGATTAAGGGTGACAGAGTCAGTGAGAGGGAGAGAGAGAGTAAAAAGAGAGGGAGAGAGAGAGTAAAAAGAGAGAGAGAGAGAGAGAGAGAGAGATTGAAAGAAAATAATGTAGGTGGGTGAGGGGTTAAGTGCAGGAACAAAGAGAAATTGAATAAGCCAGGAGGGATAGGATTAGATCTAATGTACAAGGAGAGTGTTTGGATTTATACAGGATTAGGGACAGTGCATTGTATTAGGACAGAAGGAACAGCATTTACATACATATGCAGAGAGGTCAGCAGGCAGATTAGGTGATGGCAAGATTATCTTTGAGAGGGAAGAGCAGGGAGGGGCTTTTGGCAGTTTCAGTAGAGAGATCTGAAATAACATCTTGTTTTGTGGGAGAAACAAATGGCTAACTACATGTGAGGATCTACTTGAGATCTGTGCTTATAAATTTAAAGTGGTATCAGTCATCAGGATTGAGGGCTTTTCTTTAGCCATTTTCTGATACTCAGGTGCAGATGTGGAGTGGGTAGACAGTCGGGTTTAACCAGGGCTGAGGCTGTATCAAGTGAGCATGATAGAAAGAGAAGAACAAGAGAGCGAAAGGGGTATGAAAAAGAGCGATTAGTAATTATGGTGAACGTTATACTCTATGTATGCTGTGAAAATTCCCCATGTCAGTAAAGATTCTTATGCAGAAGAATTTATAATAGATCCAAAGTATCCCATCAATGCATTATCATTTTTTGATGTGTACCAAAATCAACAATGTCGCTTTTGCCCAAACATGTAAAATATGCTCTGAAAAATTGAGAGTGCTTTTTCTGTCTCATTTTAATAAATGTTTATGGATTAGCCTATTAGGTACCAGGAAGCTTTCCTCTATAATCAGTTTGACCAATGATTTTTTAAAAGTGCTTTGTTTTGGGGCAGACAATAACCACTCTCTCTTTTTCACTGCAGAATTGGGCTCATGAAAAATCCAGAAGACATGCACCTGAGAGGTTAAGACATTGGAATTTATGCTCCCCAATGTAATGGAATTAGACTCATTTATAGTTTCCCTACAAGTGGCTCTTCTGCCCCTTTTATTTGAACCTATAATTAACACTATACTTGTTAAATATATGTCCCAGAGACTTAAATCTTTTGTTTATTCATGTGCCGGTTGAGCCCCGAATCTCAGCAGTTGCAACACCTACTCCCAGTTCATTGGACTCACCTAGGACAACTAACAAGGAGATGATGATGGACAACAACCATCCCAAGGACCAGATAGTGTCTGCAACTGCAAGCAAGACAGTTCCATCCATCTGCCCCATGGGATCTAAGGCCCCTCTCAATTAGAAACAGAGTCGGCATCACCATCCCCAAATCCTCAAGATTGGGGAATGAATAATGGACTAAAGTAGACTTATTATTATTCTACTATAGACGTATTATTATTCTAGCAATGGAAGAACTCTTATTATCATTATAAAGGCAGTGGCCACCAGAGGTTCTGAGAAGAGGGAGAGGAAAGAATAGGTGTAACATGGGGGCATTTTCAGGACATTGGACTTGTCCTGCATGACATTGCAATGATGGATGCAGGCTATTATACAATTTGTCAAAACCTGTAAAATCATGCGGGGTAGAATATAAACTATAATGTAAACTATAGTCCATGGTTAGTAGCAATGCTTCAAAATGTGTTCATTAATGGTAACAAATGTACCACAGTAATGAAAGATGTTAATGGGGGAAAGTGTGGGAGAGGGAGGGGGTGGGGCATATAGGAATCCCCTATATTTTTGATGTAACATTTATGTAATCTAAAGCTTCTTTAAAAATAAAAAAAAAAAACATTAAAAAAAAAACAGAAAACTTGATTTGGAGCCACACTGTTTTGAATGTAAAGACAAGGCCCAAATGTTCTTAATTCTCTCCTAGGGATCACTCAATCCAGCTGACTGTAACATAAGGAATTTAATAAAGTAAAAGCAAGTTATCTAGGCAAACCTCCTGCTGCTTTTTTATATCATAATGAAAATAGGCTTAAATTGATGTTATTGGAATTGAATTCATTACAATATCTAAACATGGTTTATGCTCCCCTACCTACCCTTCCACCCCTGGATATTACATTGCCACTGATTGCCAAGGATTCGAAGGGATGAAAGTTGCTCACTTGTTGAATGCCAATTAACTCATTCTTGGCACTGAGGTGTTGTTCACCAAACTTCACAGGTGGCAATTTATAAAATGGTTATTTCAAAATGGAAATATGATGGCTAAACTGAGTTTATTTATTTATTTATTTAATAAACAGAGTTTACTAGATATTTTTACATGCATTTTTGGAATAAGTCCAACACAAAGAATAGTTTATCCATGTATCTACCATTAGTGCAAAAAGTGAGATTCATAGTAATCAAATAATTGCTATGTACACTGCTATGCTAGGTGCTATGTGGACTTACTCAGATGATTACAGGGTGTCCTCTGCCCTTGAGCTCACAGACTAGTAAACGAGACAAGGTAGGCACACACAAATAACTGGAATTTAAAAAATTCAGTGGGCAGCAGAAGAGTGGCAGAAAAAGAGTTATGAGAGTTCAGATGAGTGAATTCAAGTCACTTTTTCTGCATTATTATTATAGTGTGCCTTTTAGAGAATTTCGTTAAATTTTTCCTACTTCCCACACAGTGGAGATTTCTCATATCTCTTATTTGCTTTTTTGAAGAGTTTGGTCAGGTAGGTGTCATCAAGAAATGTTGAAGAAGGAAAATTAATTTAGGACAACCAGGATGGCTCATTGTGGCTATACTAAACTTATACTTGTACAAAAGCTAATTCTTGTACAAAACACTACAGTAACACACGATACAGAATAACAGGTGATTTGTATATGCTGTCTTCCAAACTATCCAAATAGTGATAGTGCAGGATGTTGGCTAAAAATGTTAAGCATGAAGAGGGTACTGATATATTGCCAGAGAGAAAATTGCTTATACTACACAGTAAAAACCATCTGTCAAGACAGGGAGGACTTAGATTACTACGAAAATGGGTAAGATAACTTCATTGACAGATGGCTAAGACATACCATCTGTCAGTGGAATGATGTTGATGGTCTTGATTCCTGATTGTTACTTTATATATCAGTAGATGTTCAATTGAGGGGAGAGCAAACTCCAATGAGGACTGAGTCATAGCCAGCTTGGAGAGTGATTAACTTCTCTGGTCACCTTCCTAGAGGCTCTGGGGAGATGATGGTTTGGACTTGCCATATTATATGTGTGTTGGAGGAAGGGATGGGGGGGTTCTTTCCTATGAGTCAACAATTGGAATAAAAGAACATATGCCCTCTCCCTTCTTATTCACCTTCTATTTTGTGTTAGGGTGTTGTTCTCCTCTCAGTAAATAGAAGTGTGGTGCAATCCTTTTAGAGGAGTCTACCTTTGCCTTTGCTCTTGAGTTCTAAAGTAGCCTTAGGATGAAATTATTCATAATTTAAACAGGCTTTAGAATTTGGAGTCATGGAAAAAGAAATGATATCAGAACTGATCTGATAAGGAGAATAGAATTGTGTCCTTTAGTCAAGATAAAGCATGACAAAGTTATCACTAACTTGGAGTATGAGAAATAGAAATAATAGCCCTTTCTAACTCAAACTCAGAACATTGCTAACCAACTGCATTCATCAGTACACTGATGAAAGAGATTACTAGGAGAGTAGCCTCACCAACCATAAGGAACTTCACTTAGCAGCTCCTATCTAACAACAACAACAGCAACAATTCCTTATATCATTGTGGACATTTAAAATTTATAGTAAACTTTCACATGTATTGTTTTATTTGATCTTGAACATATCTCCTGAACTCTGCAGGAAATATGTATGCTAGAAAAAATATACCCACAATACTCTGCTTACCATAATATATATGAGACAGTGTCAGTCCATATGATATCGGACACGAATAGCTCATTCATACTCTTTCTGAATTAATATCATTATAGATGACACTGTATTTTATAGAATTAGGAGAAAGGCCACAAAGCTAACAGAAGGAGAACTAAAATTAGAGCTCAAAATTCTTTCTTTAATTCTGATGCTCATTAGGAAGATGGTCCCTGCTAATTACGTAACAGTGAGAAGTACTAGCTTCTATATACATATATGTGTGTGTGGTAGACATTGACTATATCTTTCTCAATTCAATATTTAACTACACATTAGCATATGATACTTAATTTAAAATTATCATTAACTTCCCAGCCAGCATGAGGCATTCTTGCTCCTAACTTTAAACTCTCTCATCCTCAAAGTATAAAAAAAGACCAGAGGCAGCAGCAAGATTTAACTAGGCACATTTTCAAGTCAAGGATGTATTCTATTTCAAAATTTTAGTCTTACAATCAAAATTCTGTATCAGAATTTTAAATATAAGGATATTAGATGCTTGGCATAGAACAGATAAACCATCCTGAGGTACCCTTTCTGGCATTACAAAAGTTATTTTAGGAAGAACTTTTTATATCAAAGCTTTTACAAAGAATTAATTCAAGGAACTGTGGCATTGACAATAACGAGTATCTCTAAAATTGCAAAGCCCATGTACTATTAACAACAGAAAGTCACTTCTCAGAAATTTAAAGAACACCTAGACACATGCAAAACCATTTTAAATAAATGAAACCAATAAACTGTGAGGAAAAGTTGCAGCATGGTTCAGTGGAAAGCAGTGAGTGCAAGTCCCAACCCTATCACTATCTAGTTGTGTGATCTTGAGCTGGAAATATGTTTCTTGGCCTCAGTTTCTTCATCTGAAATCAAAAGGAGTTGGACTACATTACCTGTAAAGACTGTTTCAGTCTTAATAATATATGGTTATAAAACCTATATATTATAGCACTACTTGATAGACACACTCTTTCAAAGTAATTTGGTTCCCTTTCCAGCATGTAGATACATTTTTTTTTTTTTGGCATTTCTACCCAGATTTCCTTGAATATTTATCTTCTACTTGTTCACAACAGATCTCAGCTCTCTGAAAAATTCCCACATGTGTCTCTGGAAGTTTCTGGGGGGTGTTTCACATGTGCTCATGAACAAATCTCAGCGTGCTGGATGCTGGAGCTTGTGTCCAAGTGTCTGTCATAGAAACTCAACACCACCACATCTGCCAAGCTTTGCTGTCACCCTAACCAGGTACTGTCTTCTGGAATTCCCAAAGCTGTAGATCCCTGAGGTGCAAAAAACATGCTGTGTTTCCTTCAGGTCTGACTGCATTAGAGCCAATTTAGAAATGCCTTTTTATTCTGAGCCTTCAGACCCAGCCCATGGTGGCTAAGTTGCAGACTAGAGGTTGCAAAGTTCTCTCCATTCTCTATTCCTTTTTTTCTGGCCCCAGAACCAATGCATAAATATTTCCCTTCATTACTGTATTTTCCTTCCAAGCAAATCATTAATGTGTCTAGATTCCTGAAAGGATGTTAACACTACATAACCAATCTCAATTTGTGCCAGATTAAGGCTCTCTTTCACTATATTTTTATGAATACTTATTGATGGGAATTAATATTTTAAAATAGAGGATAACACCACCTGCACCAATTCCTTTTAGTCCTCTTAATAAAAGAGAGAAACTTCCAGCATGAGGAAATGTGCCATCATGTTAGAAGTGTCTTGTTCTTGGGTAAGTGAAATTCCCTTTTAGAGGTTCTCTCACCTAAGATTTACTCTTAGGGTGCTCTAAATTTCATAATAATTATCTTCATGGTATGGGTTGCCACCATAAAATAGATGCTCATAAATGTAGCTTCTTCTTTAAAAAGAGCTTGTAAGCTTCTTAGAGCAGTCTGCAAAAAATAGTAGAGAGAGTTACAGGATTATCAGTCAGACACACATGGGTTCAAATCTTGGCTCTCCCATTTACTGCACTGTAGAATAAGTGTTTACAATCTCAGTTGTAGTTTTCTCATCCATGAAATGGAGAAAATAATGCATAATTTGGAGCTTCCTTGAAGATTAAATGAGCTAACACATGTAAAGTACAGCAAGACCAAATGACTGTCTTATTAAGGGACTTTTTTTCCATGATTGATATCTTTTTGATTTTCACTCAAAATATGACTTGTAAAACTAAATTCACCTCCCTCTCTGATCTTTGATTTTCTCAACTGGAAAAAAGGGGAAAGGATTTCTAAAATCCCCTTGAGCTCTAAAAATTAGTGATTCTATGATTTTTAAATATTTGATTGATTAAATGATACTACCTTTTCCCTTTGACAGCTGTCAAACTCACTAAAAAACTATTATCACACTTCATTTATTTTCTAATAAATTTCTGACAGCATGAATTAAACATACAAGCACCCCACTGAGATTTGGTAAATTAAGCCTACATAATGAAAAGTGGGGTCTGAAGAAATAAAATCTTTTATTATGGTTATCACACATATTTAATGAAGTTTCATTTGAAGCTTCCAGGTGCTACTTAATTTTATTGGACACTGATAATTAGCTCTACTATAGCTACCACACAACACACTATACTTCATTTTCTCATGTATTTTCATAGCTGTATATGTTCAGAAATCAACTGAAGCTGAGATCAATTATTTTTTATGTGTGTCAGTTGGGTTTAGTTGTGCCAGAAGTTTAATTTTGGACAGCAAAGAGTGACAAAAGAGCTTTGATATCATGAGTTTAATAAATAGACAACTCAGCCTCCTTGGAAATGTGCATTTGCTGCAAAACTATCAATGCAGTCTTTCACTTGAAAGTGGAAATATGATCCTCCATTTGAAAAGTGTTCAGCAAAATTAATTACATTATTGTATTCTATTATTACATGAGAAAAAATTTTTTTTGGTATCTTTTACTTTCTCTTTCCCAAACAAAACTTTTAATATTTGTCTTGGACAATTTTTTCAACTTGCTCTTGTCTCTTTTTTTTAAATAAATCAATTTTATTGATACGTATTAATAAAGCATACAGTTCATCCAAAGTATACAATTAATGGTATTTGGTATAATCACATTGTTGTGTGTTCATCACTTCAATCATTATTATAGTATTTTTGTTTTTTCAATAATAATAATAAACAAAAAAACAAACAAACAAGAAAATTCCTTATCTCCCAATCTCTGTATGTTTCCCCCACTGTACATAGCTGGTATTTCTGGCTATTCAATCCAAAGTGTATAATCAATGGCTTTTAGTATAATCACAATGTTGTACATTCAGCATCTCAAAAATTTTAGAAGAAATTCATTACTCCAAAAA
>JAQZBX010056203.1:0-18240 GCA_029593785.1 Cabassous unicinctus
CTTTCCCTTCCATATGAATTTGGTAATTGCCTATTCTAATTCTGTAAAGTAAGATGTTGGCTTTTTGATTGGTATTGCATTGAATCTATAAATCAGTTTGGGTAAGATTGACATCTTCACAATATTTTTTCTTCCAATCCATGAACACAGACTGTCTTTCCATTTGTTTGGGTCTTGTAAAATTTCTTTTAGCTTTGTTTTGTAGTTATCTGCATATAGGTCGTGTACTTTGTTTAAATTAATTCTTAGGTATTTGAGTCTTTTTGTTGCTATTGAAAATGGAATTTCGCCCCCACCCCCGATTTCCTCCTCAGATTGTTCAGTAATATTGCACCACTTTTTAAATTGGGTTGTCTTTATGTTACTGAGTTGTAGGTTTTTAAAATTTCTGGATATTAAACCTTATTATATAAGTGTTTTCCAAATATTTTCTCTCATTCTGCAGATTGTTGTTATTACTTTCTTGATAAAGTCCTTCAATGAACATATTTTTAATCTTTTCAGATTCCCTTTCACGTATTTGTTTTCTTGCTCTGCTTTTGGTTTAAAGTCTAAGAGACCTTTGTCAAACACAAGGTCCTGAAGACGTTTCCCCGTGTTTTCTTCTAGTAGTTCTGTCACTTAGGATCTTATTTTTAGGTGTTTGATCCATTTTCAGTTAAGTACTGTGTGTTAGTATCAGGTAAGGGTTACCCCTTCATTCTTTTGCATATAGATATCTAGCCTTCCCAACACCAATTATTGAATAGAATATTCTTACACCATTGAGTGAATTTGGCAACTTTATAAAAACCCATTGGCCATAGTGAGGGTTTGTTTCTGAAGTATCAAATCCATTCCATTCCAATGAATTCCATTGCTCATATATGTCTATATATATGTCTATCCCTGTGTCAGTATCATGTCGGTTTGATTACAAGATTTGATTTCATTACAAGTGTATAGAAACATCACTGATATTTTTGCATAGATCTTGTTACTCCACCAACTTTGTTGAATTTGTTTATTAGCTCAATGTGTTTGTTGCAGATTTTCCAGGATTTTCTAGATATACGATCAATTCATTTGTAAATAAGATTTGTATGACTTCTTCATTTCCAATTTGAATGTCTTTTATGTCATTTTTTGCCTAATTGTTTTGGCTAGGATGTCTAGTATAATGTTGAATAGCAGTGGTGACAGTGGGTATCCTTGTCTTGTTCCTGTTCTAGGGAGAAGTTTTCAGGCTTTTACAATTTATTATGATGTTAGCTATGCATTTTTCATATAAGCAATTTATCATGATGTGGTTGTTTCCTAAATTTCTGGATTTCTAAGTGTTTTTATCAAGAAGGTTGCTGGATTTGTCAAGCATTCTTCCATGTGTTCTATTTATGGGGTGCATTACGTTAAATTAATTTCTTAAGTTGTAATGATTTTGCATATTTTTGATAAATCCAGTTTGTAGATAGTGTATAATTCTTTCAGTGTGCTGATGGATTCAATTTCCTGGAATTTTGTTATGCATTTTTGCATCTATATTCATAAGGGATGTTGGTCTATAATTTTTTATGGTGTCATTATCTGACATTGGCAATAAATTGATGCTGGCTTCATAGAATGAGTTAGGGAGCTGTCCATACCCTTGAATTTTGGGGAAGAATTTGAGAACGATTGGTGTTAATGCTTTTTGGATCATTGGGAAAAATAAATCAGTGAGGCCATCTGGTTTCGTTTTTGTTTTTGTTATTGAGGGGATATATTTATTGATTCAGTCTCTTTAATTGTTATTGATTTTTTGAATTGTCTATATATTATTATATCAATGAAGTTTTTATATTTTATATTTTTATAATTTTATGTTTTATATTTTCATATATTACATTTTTATTTTTTAATTTTTATATTTTTATATTCTTGAAATTTTTCCATTTCATCTAGGTTTTCTAATATGTTGACAAACAGTTTTTATAGTATCCATTCATATAGCTGTTTATTTCTGTGGGATCATTATTAATGGCCCCCATTTCATTTCTGATTTTAGTCATTTGTGTCCTCTCCTTTTTTTTCTTTGTCAGTCTAGGTAAAGGTTTTTTAATTTTATCAATCTTTTCATATACTCAAAGTTTCGCTTTATTGATTTTATGTTTTTTTTTTTCCTGTTGCCTATTTCATTTATCTCTTATAAGAGCCATGTTACTGCCTTCCTTCTGCTTATTTTGGATTTAGTTTGCTAATTCTTCCTAGAGTAAGAATAGGGCTCTGATTTGAGATATCACTTCCTTATTCTATGAATTTAGAATTACAGATTTCCCTCTCAGGATTGCCTTCACTGAAATCCATAATTTTTGGTATGCCATGCTTTCATTTTCATTCCCCTGAAGATATTTTCTAATTTCTTTTTAGATTTCTTATTTGATGCATTGATTGTTTCAGAGTGTGTTGTTTAAAAACCACATATTTGTGATTTTTCCTGTTTTCTTTCTGTTACTGATTTCTAGCTTCCTTCCATTGTGGTCAGATAAGATTTGCTGTGTGATTTCAATATCTATAAATTTGTTGAGACTTGTTTTGTATATCCATATACTTAAGAATGATCCATGGTACAAGAGATGAACAATTGCTATTGTTCAATTGACTATGTTGTCTCTAAGCCCTTTTCTTCTTTTTTTGCTTGTAACAGTTTTGAATTAAAGTATATTCATCTGATATTGGTATACCTACACGAGGTCTTTTTTTTATTACTATATCCACTGATTTTTTTTTTTATCCTTTCACTTTTAACCCACTTGTGTCTTTGAATTTATTTTGAGTCTCATGTAAGTGGCATAGATTTGGTTTTTGTTTTTGTTTTTTTTATCCATTCTGTCAATATACATTTTGACCAGATAATTTAATCCATTTATATTTAAGGTAACTGCAGTTATTGCACCATTGTATACCTTTCCTCCCAACCTTTCTGTTTTACTTGTTAAAAATTATATCTTTATAATATAAATTAAAAATTATATCTTTATACATTTTACATAGATATATCATTACTTTTCATGCATTTGCATTTAAGAACTTGTGAGATATATAATGTGGAGTTATATCCAAACAGTTCAGTACAATAATGGCTTTTGATTTTCCAATTATCCAGTTACTAGATGCTAAAACAAATACCTCACAATTGGTTGAAATTTATTGTCTCATGGTTTCAGAGGATAGAAGTTTTTGCTGTCTTAAAGTCCAGTATCTTTTGTCTAGCTGGTAAGCTTTGAGGTTCTTTGGATTTTTCATCAAATGGCAGTGCATATATTGACATCTCTTTTCTTTTCTGTATTACATTTTTTTCTAGCTTCTTGCTGCCCCTTGTGGCTTTCCTTTCCATCTGACCTTCACTCTGCTTTACAGGACTCTAGTATTCTGAATTAAAGCCCAATCTGATTCAGATGGGCCACACTTTAACATTATACAACATGAGGAAAACTTAAAGAATGGGCAAATCCCACCAGAAAGGAGACCAAGACAAAGAGTCTAAACTGTGGTATACAATTCAGTCCATAACCGTTATCTTTACTGATGATCTTTATTTATTAGTGATACTTTAAACTAGTGTATTTTTTGCTGGTTTCAGTCCAAAAATTATCTTTATCCTCAGTTGTAGGGAAGATTTACGGGTGATGAATTTCCAGGTTTTGTTTACCTGGGAATATCTTCATCTCTCCCTGATTTTTGAAATACACTCTTATGAGAGAAAAAATCCTTGGCTGATGATTATTTTCTATCAGTTTTTTGAGTATTTGCTCTCACTGCCTTCTTGCCTCTGTGGATTCTGATGAGAAATCAGAACATGCTCATGTTTAGGCACCATTATACAGACAGTTTGCTATTTTCTTATAGCATTCAGAATTCTCTACTTGTCCTTGGCATAAAACAATTAGATTATATTGTATCTTGGAAGTTTTTTTCTTTCAGGTTTATCATGTTTTGATTCCATTGAGATTCTTGAATGTGACATTAATTTCTTTAATTTAATTTGTGAAGTTTTTCACCACTATTTGTTTGGATATTCCTTCTTCTCATTTTTCTTAATCATCTCCATCTGAGACTCCCATAATATTTTTATTGGTATGTATAATGTTGTCCTACAGATCTCTTAGGCTCTGCTCACATTTTTTTCATTCTTTTTTGTTTCTGTTCCTCAACCTATATCATTTTGTTTGTATTATCTTTGAGTTCATGAATTCTTTCTGCCAGTGCTAATCTGCTCTTGAAAACATCTAAGGAATATTTTATTTTAAGTAATGTGATATTTAGGTAGAGTATTTCTGTTTGGTTCCTTTACTTAGAAAAAGAAGTCTATCTTTTTTTTGAGAGCCTTATATTTTCATTCATTGTTTTACTTATATTTTTTAGTTCTTTCTCTGTTTGTTTGTCTTATGATCCTTTGTTGCATTCTTCACATTTTAAAATTTTCATGCTATCTCTGGTGTTTTTAGTCCCTGAGGAGTTTATTCCTTAAATTGGTATCCAACTAGCAATATAACAGAGATTTCCTTGAGTACCAGAAGCTAATAATATGCAAATACAATCTTTCACACTCTTTGTAAATATCTGAGTTGGCTGGTGTTCTCCTTCAGAGTCAAGATCTTCTACCAACGAGATGAGACTTAGACAAAAGTATGAGGTCCTTCCTGCTTTTTCTGAGCCTGTGTATTTTCATTTGCATACACTCAAAGCCTTAACAATTCCCCAACTTACCAGAATTTCTGAAAAAGACTATCCTAATGCCTGTGAAATAGACTATCCTTACATCCTGGGTGCCTTAATATATATCTTAAAGCCAGTAATCCTTTGTTCCAGGCAACTATGACTTGCTTCTTTCTTAAACTACATTAGCTGTGACCAAGCTGATTCTACCTGCAGGGCAATTCTGAGTGAGTGAGCCAGAAACAAATGCTCTGGCTAAGTCTTTCAGACTGCCACCTATGGAATGGCACTGACATATAGGTAACCCAATAAATGCATAAGGGTTAATCTCCTCCCTCCAAAACACAGCCAGGGAAACACAATGAGATGATAGGCCAGTGCCACACTGCATTACAGAGTGGTTTGTGGAGGGGCCAGCAATGGTACTACAACTTTCTCCTACTGTTTTATACTTGTGGTTTCTTAACTCATCACTCACCTAGTTATTTTAACCTTTCACTCTTTCCACAAGTTTCAGATAGATAGATGACTCTGCAAGTGTTTCTGTGAGGGGGCTGAAACATGAAAGACCATACACTGCCATCCTGTTCAAACAGCAGGAGTGTTTGAGTTTTATTTTTTTAAAGGATGTGTAAGTGGAAATAAGAGCATGAAAATGAGGAAAGAAGTATGAGTTTCACTAAGTTTTGAAACCTAAGTAACATATGTGATTCACAAATTTCTGGGAAAAAAACTTGCATTTCCAGTGTTTGTAAGGGGAGATAAGGGCATAGAAGTAAGTGAAACATGCATTTCACAGAATTTTTAAACTAAATAACATATGTGATTTGTGGCTTTCCAAGAAAATGTTTCATTTAAATAGTGATTTGTAAGTGAGCAGAAGTACATAGAGGAGTATGAAGGATGTATTTCACTCAATTTTCCAAACTAAGGAACATTTGTGATAAAGAGGTTTTTTAAAGAAGTTTGCCTTTAAGCAATGTTTTATAACTGAGAAGGTCCTTGCCTGTACCTGAAACAGATTGGACACTTCCCAGAAATCCTGACTTGCCTACCTGGCATAAGAAGACAATATTATCTTGTAAGTGTTTTTGTTATTTTTACCTCCTTCTTTACCTCATTCAATAAATCACCACACTTCTTTCCTTTTCCTCTTCTCATATTTGTTGAGAAACACTGCTAATAGGACTGAAATAGAAAATATAGATAGATAAGGTATTCACATAATGAGACCAATGTCTTCTTTTTAATATATTATATTAAAATGTTGCATTCCAGGCTACAAATAATGAAATGTTCTCAATTTTTCAAAATATATTTCAGTGCTTTTACACTGATTTATATTGTTATATTGCTTGGAACAAAATAAAAAGTAATAGTAAATGAAAAATGATAAATTTTTCTTTACCTTTTTCATTTTCTTGGAATTATTAGTCCGATTAGACTTTGTACTAAGCAATTATTTTAAAGGTCATAACCTACAGAATGAAAGGGCATAGCTCAGGAGAGCTAATTATGTGTATTTATCTAGCCATTTTTAATCAAGTCAACCAAACATTAACAGTCATGAAAAAGAATATTACCAAGGATTAGTTGTGAGAGAATCATCCATTAACTCATCCACCATGTACAATCCATACACTTCACAAATGTACAGAACACAATCTATTTATGTTACAGAAAATTAAAATTATTATATGTGTTCAGGTTTATGGGAAAATATAGCATTTTGTAAACATAACAGAAGACTCAACACACTTTATCAATGTCACTTGAAGTAATTAAACAATGAATACTGACTCCTAAAAATAATACATACTTGTAATAAGTTCAAGGAAAGCCATAGTAACCATAATAGCCATGATTTATTGTATTGGAATTAATTAATTTGTGAATCAATCAATCAATTCATCACATTTTTATTAAGGTATCATTCATTGGTAAATCTTTGGCTCTAAAAAATTCCAATATATAATAATGGTAAGGAATTTTTGTAATTAGAAATTCAGAGAGTAAGAATGGAAACAAAATGTCAAGCAGAATTATATCTCCTCCAGTAACTGTCCCAAAAGAATATTTTTTAAGAATTTATTTTATTGTTTCCATAGATCTTCTAACTGAAATTTTTTTTTGCAAATCTTACATTAATGAAATGGTTGTTATTGGAAATATTTCTTTGAGAACTTTTTCTGGGATTTTCAATTATTCCATGAATCAAATCTAAGATGATCTTAAGTATTTTATAACAAAATGGGGATATTCTAAAACATGTTCCCAAGTTCTACTTATTTAAAGATTCATGAGATATTTTATAAAAATATTGTAAATGAAGCAGTAATGGATATCATAAAATTAGTCTTGATAACTAAGGTCATTAAGGGAGTTTATTTTTTAAATTTTATATGAGTTAGTTCTTAGTTTCTTGTCAGAATTATGTTAGATACTGATGTTAATCAGTGTAAGAAGGAAAAGGGAAACATGAGTGAAGTTTCAAAAGAATGGAAGACAAGGAGAAGAGGAAGAAAAATAAGGAAAATAGGGAAGAGGAGAAGGTGACAGTAGAATCTCAAAATAAGAATGGAATGTACTAAGGATGTAATTTAGAATTGATTACTGAGAAATGATACCTCATTTTTCTATGTATCTTTAATGTAATATGTGATTGTGATGACATAGAGGACAACCTTGTGAGAGCAGAGGCTCTGGATCACAGTGATTCGATAAAGTTTCCTGCAGGACTTCACAGCTTGGGTGTAACCATAAAAATGAATGGTCAGCCTGAGTAAGAAACATAGACTGGAGTGTGGGAAGCAGTGAAGCTCAGAAGGATGAGGGATATGGGAGGAGGAAATGCACCATGAGGCACTGTGTCATCTGAGCAGAAATGTGGCTTTGAAGGCATGCTTTACCACTTACATATCATTGCCTATTGTGTTTCATTGATCTTCCAGTGACCAGGTTTTTTCCTCTTTGTAAATTCATGTGTGTTACTTCCTGATTTGTATTTACAATTAGAATTATACTATATGATTAAGTAAAAAGTACAAAGGACATTTTAAATAAAATCTCAAGCTAATATGATTCTCTTGGTTGATAATGGTATCTACACTAAGGAAGGATCACAATTAAGCCACAAGGGACAAATAAAATATTTTAGAGAAAATTAGAGAGAGTTGAATCAAATGTGAAAATTAAAAAAAAAAAAAAGAGTATGAGTTAATTGCTAGGAAGAGATATAGGTAACAAGTGATTGCAGAGAGAGGAATTCTCAAAGGTGATTTTCCAAATGAAATGAGTAGCAAAAGAGATAATGGTGTAAGAATAGAAACAGTCATTTTTCCACCCAGAAGACACATAAGGGATTACAACTGCATATAAATTAAGAGAGGATGTGATAAATTGGCAGCCTTTTATTATTTAACAAGTTCTGTTTGGTCATGAACTAATGATAAGTGTTAACATTTAGGTAATATTTTTGAAGAGTCTGGTGTATAGAAATTAGGTATATTAATTCAATAAATCCTCCAAGCAAACCTTTGGATTCCAATGTACTTATTTTCCAGCTATTAAAGTAATAGAAATTTACATTAACATTGGTATGAGATGTTTAATATTACATTTTACTGCTAACACTCACTTGAAAGTAAGGTACAAGGAAGGGTTACAAAAGAAGGATGAGGAAATATTATGTTATGTTCTACTACCAACTAATACAGAGAAGGAACTTTGACAAACATAAGTTTATAAAAGTACATATGGTAATTTCTTTCCTCCACTTCATTTTCCATATTTATTTTTAGGGATTATTTGCCTTCAGTTCTCCACATCCATAGCAAATTACCTAAAAGTGCCCAATTCAACCAAAGTGACTGAATTCCTGCTTACAAGATTTTCTGAGGTTTGGGAGTTCAGAGTCTTACATGACATGATATTCCTACTGATGTAATTGGCAACCATGATGGAGAACTTTCTTATTGTCACAGTGACCACTCTCAACCAGAGTATTCACACTCCCATGTACTTCTTCCTTAGGAATCTGTCTTAAACATGTGTTACATTTCTGTCACTGTCCCCAATCGTGTGTCATCTTCTTGCTTGACAACAGAGCAATTTCCATGGTTGAATATGCAGCTCAGATCTTAATTGTGTTTTTGTTTGTTTATACAGAACTGCTGTTTCTCACTATCATGTCCCTCAACTGCTATGTGGCCATCTGACAGCCCCTCCACTACCCTGTGGTCATGAACTCTCAGGTCTGTGTCCAGATGACTGGCCTCTCTACTCAGTGGTCTGGCCTACTCTGGAATCCACACTGGTATCACATTCTGGGTGCTCTTCTTTCTGTCCAACGTGGTCCTTCAGTTCATCTATCATGTCCCCTCTCGACTGAAATGTCTTGCTCTGCACCTTAAGCAATCAAACTTTAATTCTTGTCTCTGCAGTGCTGGTTGCTGGTGTCTGCTTTACCTGCATCATCATTTCTTATAGTCACATATTTTCTACTGTGCTCAAGTTTCCAACCAGGGGCGAGCAAGGAAAGGCTTTTTCCACCTGTGTTCCTCATATCCTCATGGTGACCGTCTTTTTCAGCTCAGTTACTGCTGTGTATGTGAAGCCAACCTCCAGCTCAGACACAATTCAGGACATGGTCACCTCTGTGTTCTATTCTATAGTTTTAGAAACAAGCAGATAAAGGAGGCTGTAAGGAGAATTATAAGCAGAAAACTTTATTGAGGAAAATGAAAGGATAATTATTTTAAGACATCCCCACTTTAATGAGGTAAGTTGAAAATGCCTCAAATTTCAACTTTTTGTCTATTTCCAACTTTAAGTCATGACTCTCAGCATAGAAACAAAAATATTTTATTTTGAGATTTTTCCTTCAAAAACTGTATATTCTTTGATAACTGTTCTATCACTGCAACATGCATATAATATGTCAAGTAGTGCTGTTTCTCTTTGTTCTCCTTAAACTTGTAGAGTCCCGGAAAATATAAACTATACATTAACTTATTTTATCCTTTTGTGCCCTTAGAAGAGACAGAAAATCATTCATCAGCATATAAATTAAAATATTCCTGACATATATATATATATATATATATATATTATATAATACATATATATAAAATTCCTCTGAAATCTGATCATAAAGTAACTTTAAAGATTTTGTTCTAAATATCACGTAGGCATCTGAGGGAATTGTGGTTGGTAATTCAAATCAAAGATACCTATATTTCATAGTGTGGAAGAATAAATTTTAAAGAAGCATTACTTTTGCTTAAAGCAAAAAACATATTTACAAAATTATAAATTACTGATACATTTAAAAATTTTAGGATTAAAACTCTTTGTTGACAGGTTTTAAGTTTTCCATACCAAAAGATAAAATTGCAGTAAATGTTTTCTATTTCTACCTTATGTTACTTCTCAATCTACCTATCAATGTGGTATGATGATCAAATGATGAAATTATGTATATATGTTGAATATTTTTTGTATCCTTCTCATATACTAGGCCCTATAATCCATATAATAACTTTTGATGTATGAGCAGAACTCTCTAATGGATAATAAATATTTTGTCATATTGGAAATGGGAATAAAGCATGTTTATTTTTCACAAATAATCACTGAAATATTACAGTTTTTGGTTTCATAAGTTGGGGCAACAATTTTCACTCATTTAAATTGGCACTGTGCCCTTCAAAGATGTTCTCTGCACACTTTCTTTTTATGTACCATTTGCCTTCCAGTCATACTGAGTATGTTCCATCATATAAGAAAGGGAATTTATATATTGTCTATCTTTGTAATTGTTGAAATATATTTCTGTAAAATGGGGAAATATAAGTTATATATATATTACTAGAATATTTTTTTCTAAGAAAACACCAAAGGACTGTAGAATGCAATGAACTGTAGTGTAAATTATGCACTATAGTTAATACTACAATTGTAATAATATCTTTATATCAATTGTAACAAAAACCACAGTAATGCACTTGTTTTTTTCTTTTGTTTATTTATTTGTTTTATACTTTAAAAGATGCTTAGATTACATAAATGTTACACAAAAATTACAGGAATAATCATGTTTCCCACACATCCCGTAACTTCCCACATAAACATCTTTCATTAGTGTGGCACATCACCTGCAATGGATATTCACATCCTGGAGCTTTGCCACTAAGCATGGACCCTAGTTCACATTGTAGACCACACTCTTTCCCACACAGTTCTGCATGTTATATGCTGATGTAAAATGGCCTATATCTGTTGTTGTAATGTCACTCAGGATAATTCCCAAGTCCTGAAAAAGCCCCTGTATTATGACTGTTTTTTCCAGTTTTGATAATAGGAAGATATATGGAAACTCCTTATCTTCTGCATGGTTTCCTTTAAACTTACAACTTCCCTAAGAAGAAAAATAGGAACCTGACCAGGAAAAAACACAGAAAAAAGTATTGTGTACCTAGTAATGTGGAAAAACTAATATGCTCAATTCAGTTTGCAGTCCAATGTCATAGGCAAATAGTCATCATTTCTTTTAGAATTTGGAGACCTTATTTTATATAGCATAGCAATATATAAAGCAAACATTAAAGGAAAATGTAGAAATAAAAAAATTGTATCAAAATTAAACATTTTAAGATAAGGCTCACTACAACTTACAGAACATAGTAAAAGGTAAGTAATAATATAAGCCTTGAGCCTGTAATTTAACAACTTGCCCAAATTTGCATTCATAGGGCACAATGCCCTAAATGTGTAAATATATTTTCTTTAAAATTTACTGAATTTTTCCATAAGGAAGTCTACATCAGTTACCAAAAATATCAATTAAAAATACCACCTTAACAGAATGAGTGATAAAAAACACATGATCATCTCAACTGATGCAGGAAAGGAATTTGAGAAAATCCACCAATCCTTCTTGATCAAAGCTTTAATAAATCTAGTAATTGAAGGAAACTTCCTCAACATGATATAGGCCATCTATGAAAAACCCACAGCTAACATCCTACTTAATGATTTAATACAGAAAGTTTTCCCTCTAAAATCAGGCACAAGAGAAGATGTCCACTGTCATCACTGTAATTCAAAATTTTACTAGAATTTATTTCCAGAGCAATTAGTCTTGAAAAACAAATAAAAGTTGTTGAAATTGAAAAGAAAGAAGTAAAATTGGCTTATTTGTAGATGACATGAGCCTATATACAAAAAAAAAAAACCTTAAAAATTCAAAACAAAGCATCCAGAGCTAATAAATGAAATCAGCAAAATGGTGGATACATGATCAACACCCCAAATCAGTAGTGTTTTATAAACAAGCAATGAACAATTGGAAAGAGACATTAAGAAAAAAATCATTTAAAAAAGTAACTAAAAGAATCAAATATCTAGAAAAAAATCTAACCAAGGATGGAATGTGCTTGTACACAGAAAAGTTCAAATCATTGTTAAATTAATCAGGGAAGACCAAAATAAAAGGAAGGACCACTCAATTGGGAATCAATCTTCTCTTCAACAAATGATGCTGGAAAAACTGACTCTCCATATGAGGAAGAATGAAGGAAGACATCTACCACACACCATATACAAAAGTCACCTAAAAATGGATCATAGACCTAAATTATCTAATTTAGAATTTTCAAATCCTTAGAAGAAAATGTAAGGAAACATACTCAGGTGGCAGGCAATTCTTTCGTAGACTTTACACCCAAAGCACAAGGAACAAAACAAAACAAAAAATAGATAAATGGGACCTCATTTTAATTAAAATTTTTTGCTTCTCAAATTACTTCATCATGAAAGTAAAATGACAACCTATATAATCAAAGAAAATACTTGGAAACCACATATCTAATAAAAAGTTTAGTATCCAGAATATGTAAAGAAATCTTTCAACTTAACATTTAAAAATCACCTAATTAAAAATGGTCAAAAACTTGAATAGACATCTCTCCTAAGAATATATACAAATAGCTCAATAGCATATGAAAAGATGCTTACAATCATTTCCCATCAGGGAAATGCAACTCAAAGTCACAATGGTATACAATTTCACATCCACTAGAATGGATATTATTCACAAAACAGTAAAATATTATCAGTGTTGGAGGAGATGCAGAGAAATAGTAGCATTCCTTCATTGCTTGAGTGAATAGAAAATGCCATTGTCACCGTGCAAGTCAGTTTGGTGGTTGCACAGAAAGTTAAATATAGAATCACTATATGACCTGGCAATACCAGTACTAGGTATATAACTGAATGAATTGAAAGCAGGACATTAATCAGATGTTTGTAAACCAATGATCATAGCAGCATTATTCACAATTTTCAAAAATCAAAGCAACGCTAGTGTCCATCAACTGATGCATGGATAACCAATAAGTGGTATATACCTAAAATGGAATATTGCTCAGTTGTAAAATGGCAAGAAATTCAGATATGTGCAACAGCCTTATGAGACTTGAAGATGTCATGTTGTATGAAATAAGCCAGGTACAAAAGGTCAAATATTGTATGATCACATTGATATGAAATTATGAAAATGAGCAAACTCAGAGAGTCAGAATCTAGAATATGTGTTACCAGGGCACAGGCTGGTCCTAGGGAACAAGGAATTAAGCATTAAAATGCAAATAGTTCTTATTTGGAATGACAGAAATATTTTGGTAATTGATGGTGGTGATGAAAGCACAACATTGTGAATGTAACTAACAGCACTGACATAATTTAATTTCTTTAAAAATCCATGAAACTGCACTACATAAACAGTGAATCTTAAATTAAAACATATAATATATTTAACAGTACAATTATAAAAATGTGCTTACATCAATTTTAACAAATGTACCACACCAATGCAATGTTTCAATAATAAAGGAGTGCATAGGAACCCTGTAATTTATGCATGATTGTTCAGTATACACACACGTTCTCTAATAAACTAAATAAAACTAAAAACTAAAAAAAAATTAGATTGAACAAAGGGGACTGACAAGTTCTGACCAAGTGTAAGCCATTCAAGGGATTAGTGGGGATCAGTGGTAAGATCCATTCCCAATGGATCATATAATAAGAGTCTCAGAAGAAAAGAAAGAAGAGCTGTGATGCATTTGAATAATTAATGGCTCACCATGTCTAAAATTTGGTTAAGGTTATAAATCCACACATTCAAGAAACCAGGATAACTGCAAATAAGATCAATTCATAGAAATTCACACCAAACTGTTTCAGCAGACAAAACTTAGATGATGAAAAACCCAAACGTGCAGTCAGAGTGGCGGAGGAACAAAGTTTTATTATGTGTGGGTCCAGAGGAGAGTCAAGTCTCCAAAAAATCTGAGCACTGAGTCTTGGCTTTCATAAGTTTATATAGGGACTTTATGTGGGCAAATTCCTAAGCAAGCAGGTAGGCAGAGGTTACAAAAGCAAAAGGTGTGAGTTTAGCTTATCTTCCTAAAACAGAGGGCTATTAGGGAGGAAAAGAGTCATTATCTGTTTAGAGTTGTAAATTCCAGTTGAAAGGGGCAGGTGGGAGTGCTTATCTTTCTAAAGATGTGGATTCCAGGGAGAAAAGGGAGGAAGGGAGAAAGGGGTGAGGGGTGCTTATCTTCTTAAAGCTGTGGGTTTCTGCTGAGGGGGCTTATGGCTGCAGCACTTCCTTTAACATTTTCCTCTTTGAAGCCATTATAATTCAATATGGGGCATCATCTGCTAACATGGGGATTTTTTTATGGTCCCCAAGGGCTGAGAGTTAACATGAGGCATTACTTGGTGTTTTAAAGGCATTTAGGTGGGATGTGATGCATTGTGCCAGATACCATAGAATGCATGGCCCAAACATTAAGAGGAAGAAGACTGAGGCTATTACTGGCATGAATGGCAAAATCCAGGAAAGGAGATAGTGGAAGTAGTTCCTGTTGGCAGATGCCTGGTATACATGACTTAAGCAGTCTTTGGGTCATTTTTTTTTTAGCAGGGCTACCTTGTCCTTAACTATCCCTGAGGAATTTGCATAGAAACAACATTCTTCCCCCAGGGCCTGGCAGCTTCCCCCAAACCTGCGGTGAGCAAGTCTAATCCTTGCCTGTTTTGTAAAACTACTTCTGCCAATGAGTCTATCTGGTCTGGCAACCCATTGAGAGCCCCCAATATTTCTTTGAGGTCATTTGATGTTTCCCATGCTAGGGTTTGTAAGCCCTCCTGACCAGTGAATGAGGCCCCTGCTACTGCTACACTTCTGAATACTCTTAGTCCTAAGAGTAGTGGAATTGCCTGTATTGCTTGTTTAGCTCAGGAGAGCTCTCCAGACAATTCTCCATACACTGAGAATGATGGTACTGGCCAAGCCAGGTAACAGATGCCCTGTTCATCCTGGGGTAGACAGCAGTAGGCATTGGTGCCACAGACCCAGATGGTGGAGTTTTCGGCACATTGGTCAGGCTCATTGAGTGGGTGGGTGGTGTTACAGTAAGCCTTTCCAAGAGGGAGGATGGTTGAAGGAGACCTGGTAGTTATGTTTTTATAGTTAGCCAGTTTTCCTGGGGGTTTGGTTATGCAGACTGGGAGGGGCCTCATTCCTGCCACAGAGCTGTCATGGGTCAGGAGAGTTATGTTCCATGGGACAGATATGGGGAAGATGGTTAGACTTGAGGAAGTACATGGCCAGCAGGATGCAGCTATATCGGGCTGGGATTTATTTAGTCCGTGGAAATTTCAAACCTGGTTCAAAAGGACATTGCAGGGGGCTGTTCTAACTTTGGCTTTTAGCATCTGGGCAGCTTTACTGATATTTTTAACCAGGGATTTCTCTGGGGGTTCGGTTACCGGGACCAGTTAGACTAGTATGTAGTATCCTGGGTCCAGCCCTGCTAGGTCGTATATTCTGATTCCTAGTTTTAGTCCTGTTTTCCTGTTTGGGCCTTTAAAAAGGTATTTACTGATGCAGTGGTTATGTTTAAAAGGTCACAGGTTTCTATGCTACACCCTGCCTGCCTGGGGATTTTCTCTACAAGATATGGAGAAGTCAGTGGGACCCCCTTCCAGGGGATGGTGGCACCTACCAGCAAGCTCCAAGAGCAGCAGAATACTCCATTCTTGTGGGGGTCTCAGCAGAAGTATTTGTCATAACTCCCATAGTTGCAGTCCATGCACCCTCTCCCAGGGACAAGTATGGGGGCATGGGTGTAAGGGGCAATTAGCAAGGTGTAAGGAGCATGATCTTGGATTGCCCTTCAAGTGTCGACTATTACAGAGGATGAAGTCACACCTGCTGAGAATGGGACTGAAGCATTCAGCATGGATTGTTTACTCCAGCTTTGACTGACTTGCAGCTGCCATTGATTTTGGGGGCAGATATTGTCTCCTAGAGAGGGGACAAGGAAGAAAAGGATAAGCAAGTCAAGGCACAGAAACCTTTATTATACACCAATAAGCTATTGCAATTAGAGCTCTATTCACTACAGTCCACTCTGCAGGAGCCACTGCAGCAAGTCCAAGTCCAAATATAAAGGTGAGTAGGCTGTATAAGCACAAGATCCACCAGGAGTAGGGGTGCATTCAGCCAGCATTTGACAAGGTTGGTGTTGAGGAATCCTGGGCAACTCACACTCTCAAGGGGTTTCCAGATATGTGTTTGCCTTCCAGCTATCCTGCTCTTTATCGGGGTGTTCCTTTTTGACCCTGGAATGATGGATCCAAGAGATGATGCCTGCAACCTTAAAAGCAGTAGGAGTTAAAATGATCACAGTATGTGGACCTGTCCAGGAAGGCTGAAGGGGTTCTTTTTTCCACTCTTTGACCCAGATTAGATACCCTGGCTGATGGGAGGGCACTGGGTGTCCCAGGGTGATGAGGTTGTGGGACAAGACAGATTTATGTATTTGGGTTAGAGTTTTCCCCAGCTCCTGGACAATGGAATCTTGGCTAGCATCCCCCAGAAGTTTGAGATTTCCTTTGTAGGCCTAGATAATTGGGGGTGGCAGTCCAAATAGAATTTCAAAGGGTGAATAGCCTGTGGGTCCTGGGGTGCACCTAACTTGGAGAAGGGTTAAGGGAAGTAGGTCTACCCAGGGAAGACAAGTTTGTTGGCAGAATTTGGCTACAATGGCTTTGAGGGTTTGATTCATGTGTTCAACTTTCCCTTAACTCTGGGGTCTATAAACAGTATGGAGTTTCCACTGGATTCCTAACATTTTCATCTGCTCTTGGATTCTGGCAGCCACGAAGGCTGGGCCATTGTCACTTCCAATAGACATTGGTAGCCCATGTCAGGGAATGATTTCTCTAAGTAAAGACTTAGTTTCTTCTCTTGCCTTTTCATTGAGAGTGGGGAAAGGTTAGACCTAGCCTGAAAAGGTGCATATCATCACTAATCGATATTTGTACCCCTGAATTTGTTTCACTTCTCTGAAGTCTACAGTATGCTCTTCAAAGGGGGCAGTCCCCATGTGCTGGGTACCTGCCAGAGCACAGGGGCCCTGCAGAGGGTTGTTTTTGGCACAAACTTGGCACTGGCTGCTGATGGTGGCACAGAGAGAAGCTAGTTGTGCTATGTAGTAGTATCTCTCAAACAAGACTTCTAGTGCAGTTTTCCCTAGGTGCGTGGGTTGGTGGTATTTCTGGATGAGGGCATGAACAGCTCCTTTTGGGATGAAAATCCAGTTATCCGGGAGCAGCCAATTTCCTTCAGGAGTTTTGCTTCCCCCTTCTCTTTTGGCCCATTCCTGTTTTTCCCAGGTATAGCTTAGTTGATTAGTTTCTTGTCCTAAGAGGGACAACTGTGGTGTCGATTCTGGAACTCATATTCTGTGGGTTCCTTCAGCTGCTTGCCAATCTACTTGGTCAGCTGGACTGTTTCCTTGAGCGACCATATCCATTCCTTTCTGATGTCCCTGGCAGTGGATAATGGTGACTCTGTCTAGTTTCCAGATTGCTTCTAATAGTTGAAGGATTTCTTCTTTGTTTTTTATTTCTTTTCCTCCTGCAGTTAGGAGACCTCTTTCTTTATCAATCACCCTGTGGATATAAACAGTAGCAAATGTGCATTTAGAGTCATTGCAAATGTTCACTGCTTCTCCAGTGGTTAGCTGCAGGGCTTGGACTAGTGCCCAGAGTTCTGCTCATTATCCAGACCAATCTCATGGTAGAGATGCTGCTTCCACCACCCATTCAGTAGTGGTGACTGCATACTGAGCAAGTGTTTCCCCATTTTTAATGAGACCGCTCCCATCTGTGAATAGTGTCTGATCCAGGAAGGGAGTGGTTTGTCTTGGAGGTTGGGGCGACTGGTGTAAACATCCTCAGTCACTTCAACACAATCATGTTCAGGAATCCCTTCCTCATCCAGCAAGAAAGTGGCAGGGTTTAGACTGCACACTGTTTCAATTGTCACTCTGGGGTTTTGACAGAGTAAACCTTGATAATGTGTGAGCTGGGTATTAGATATCCACCAGTGTCCCTGTGAGTTCATTAGGGCAGTGACTGCATGTGGCACCATAACATGAATAGCTTGTCTGAGGGTTAAATTTTCAGTTTCTTTGATGAGGGTTACTG